>MU158715.1:870021-967193 GCA_015888305.1 Antheraea pernyi
ATGAAGATAACCATCGAAGCTTGGCGTGGGAGGAGGGGACCGGCACAATGCCATCGGTGCCAGCTGTTTAGGCACTCCTCATACCACTGCCACCGCCCGATAGCCTGTGTGAGGTGCGGGGGGCCGCACTTCGCAACCAATTGCGACCGCCCAAAAGAAGAAGCGGCGTCCTGCGCGAATTGCAGGGGGCCGCACACATCGAATAACGCCCGCCTGTGCCCCGTCTTCCGCAGCGAGGCGCGCAACCGCCGAGCGGGGACCGTCGCCCGGACGGGTGACACCAGGCGACAAGAGGAGCACGGGAACACAGCGCTCACAACTCCGAAAAAAAGACAGCCAAAACGCAACAGAGGAGCCCGCGTAGCGGCCGAGGCGACCCAGCCGCCAGAGCCGACCGCGGACACCAATCCGAAGATTATCCGAGATGCCTTCATGAAGGCATTATCCACCGCAGATAACCTAGACACCGTCGAAAGATGCCTGAGAGCCCTGCAAGTCCTACACAAAGTCGATGGCCGGGCCTCTCAAGAGAAAACCACGCTAAATAGCTAAACAGAGAGCCATGCCACCCACACACACTTCCGACGGAGGGCGGCTATTGCCGCCAGACGGCGCGACGAAGCCACTATCGCCCACCGGAATCGAGGGGGCGATTAACAAATAACCAGACGCTCCCGCTTAGTCGGGAGTCGAGTGAAGCCACCATTAGAGGATTCGTCCTGGGATGGTCTCCCCGCGCGGCCCCCCGCGGGCGCCCCGCGCGCCCCTGGCGGGGCGCGCGAGATGACTGCGTCGAGTCGATAAATGAGCTGTCTAACACTGAAATAATTTTTCAAATCGGACCAACAGTTCGTAGAGATTAGCGGGTTCAAGCAGACAAATTCTTCAGGCTTATAATATTAGTGTAGATAAAGATATCGTAATATATATATTTTTTTTTGGTAGGGACCGAGGAGTTAAGAAGCAAAACTAAATAAAATTATTCTAGATTCTATCTAGTACTTTTTAAGTGAGGTGCGCAAAACGGCACACCTATATTAGTTGATGTACATATAATTTATTATGATAAATTATAATTATTTGTGATAATGCGAAAATTTAAAATTATAAGAAATGTTTACTCGTGTGTAATATGTCCACAAATTACCATTTACGTTAGATAATTTAAAAAAAAAACTTTTAATTGAAACTAACAAACATAAAGGGAAATGAGTTACTTGAAATTATGTAATTATTTTCTGTACAGCCTACACCACACAATCTGTAAAGTTTCTAATTCCAGTATGTTCATTTAATAATAGTCTATAGAAATAAACTAAAATGAATATTCATTAGTCCAATATGTTTCCTGTATTATTATATTATATTTCATTATAAATCGCAGATGTCGTAATAATGATGCATTAATTAATACCATTTTAATACCTTGTATTTAAGTCTAATGAAAGATATTATGTTTAAAATACCAGTGAATTCTCCTTTGTGAAAGCTAGTCGAAAGTACCTAATTAACGCAGTGGAACAATGTTCGTTACAATTAACCCTTAAGCAAGCTAACTTAGCCTTCATTCCTCTCACCCTATCAGGTTTAATGTCTGCAGGCAGTACATTCAACAACGTATTGTTGTGGATTATAACCTAAAGATGGCGATAGGGACCGGAATGAAACCGCCATAAAATAGTTAAATGAAATCATAAAAATTAAGAAATAAAAATATATAAAAAAACACCTAATAGACGCTCACAGATACGATTTTTAACTCACACATTAAATAAAATGATAGCAAAAAAATGGTGCGGACCGAGAGTCAGCAGATAAGAAGAAAAAAAAACGTATTGTTAAGAAAATCATCTTCTAAGGATAGAAAAATCACGTCGGGGTCACCAATTGTGGGCCGCGTGGTGTACACAACACACATTTAAATAATGACGTGCCAACAATTCAAGTTTTAATTTTTATAAAAATATTAACAGAAATTACAGTGTAACAGTATGTATAACGTAAGATGAAGATGACAACATTTAGACTTTATTTTAGAGCGCGACACGTGTAACCTGTAACGTGTAACGCGACGTGGTACAATCTGTGGCATAGTATGCTACAAGTTTTATATTGTAACTATTTTAATCAATCTTTTACAATAACAGACTAATCTTTAAAATTTCAAATTTAGATTAATAATGTTTGATTAAGGATGAGTATATCAGAGGAAGTTTGAAAATAGCACAAATGATAGAGAAGTTGAGGCGTAATAGGCTAGCTTGGCATGGGCATGTCATGAGGAGAGATGAAAACCATATAACTAGAAAAGTTTTGAGTATGACGGTGGACGGATATAAGAGTAGAGAAAGACCGAAAAAGGTACGACTAGATCGTGTGAAAAATGATATGGATGTAAAAGGTGTTAATACAGAGATGACATCTGATAGGGGAGAGTGTAAAAGAAAAATATATTGTACCGACCCTACTTAGGTGGGATAAGGGTAAAAAGGTGATGACTTATCTTTAAGATACAACATTTTAAAATCTTGATTGTAAAGCGTTCGATCACAGCATCGCATTTTAAGCGGTCGAGTAACATGCGGAGTCTAGGAATAAGATTGGATCTTAAATGTAGTTGACAGAATAAGCCGATAAGTGCTTGTGCTAGGCAACAGATTCTAAATTGAAAGTGATAACCAGCGAAGTAATCTATACCATAATAATAACAACTTCGTCGTGATATTTTCTATTACATTCGTTTTGTATACTTTATCTGTGTTATTACAAAAAAGTTAAATACGTTTTGAACCCTGGCTTTAAAAAGGGTTCATATTAAATGCACCGCGGGCGCTGTATGTTCGCCATCTTGCTCTTTTGTCTCACTTTGCTTACGTTAGGTTAGACTTGTGAAAAAGAATAACGCGAACTTGCCTCGGGCGAGCGCGGTGCATTTATTAGGAAACTTTTTGAAACCAAGTATTTAATACGTATTTAACATTTTTGGAATAACATGGTCTAGGTTTAATAGTTCGACATCTCTTTTAACAATCGGACTTGGTGTTAAATGGCTATGAGGTATAAAATGGAAAACACGCTGAGCGTAAAAGGAGAAGCCTGGCTCTGAAGTGCAGATGTTGGTAAACACCCATAGGTTCTTAGCGATATATTGTCCACTTGAGCGTGATTGGTAGCCAGGCAGGCTTAGATAAAACCCTAACGGCATATTAGGGTTCCATTACGATATTTTCCTTCACCGAGAAATTACAATTAAAACGAGGATTCGAACCTACGTCGACTATAGCAGTGTCCGAACACGGGAAGCACTGAGTCATCATCACTTCAAATTTATTTCAGATTCATTGTAAGGTCGCGAATCATATCAAATAGTGCGAGGTCCGTACATAGTATTATGTTTGAAACTTCGAACCGGTTTATTGGTTGTTTAAATTTTCCAACGTTTGTAATTTCAGCGGACGTAGCTAATATATATAACATGATTTTAAACCCACTGGTTATTATTTTGTTGCCTTTATTTATTGTAATAAATAGTTGAGTTATAGAATAATGTTTATTGTGTTAATATTCTCTCTGTGTGTAGGAATACAAATTTTCAGTATGCATACGAATTATATTTAAATAGATCGACATCTTCTTCATGAAAAAATACATACATGTACCAACTTTCACGGTGACTGTTCATATATTGCTCGGGCTTTAAATTGATAGAACAGTAATAGACTTTACCTTTGTTAATTATAATTCCAGCTTCTATATTTTGAAACTGTTTTAAGGGTTCTTCGATCTTCTCACACGATATACTTAACATATTTGCTGTAATAATACTATGAATGAATGAATGAATTTGAATGAATGAGTGTTTGTATTTATAGTCTGTTTGAACGTGCTAATCTTTGGAATTACCTATTAGATTATATTCTATAAATGAAAAAGGATTGTAAGCTATGTAACATGACATTTTAATTATATAATGGGGGTAAATACTAGGAAAGTCAGACTAGGGTCAGAAAGTAAGCTAATCAAGTATCAATTAATAATAAAGTGGGCGAACCCTGTCATAGCGCGCCGTTTTTGAACCAAGGGAAAATGAAATGAGAGCGAAACCGCAGGGCACTACTTTGATTCTTAATCGTCTACTTTCCTCAACGGTTTGTTACTTATTATCAATGGTACAACAAACCAATATCATTTTTATGTACATTATATGTAAATATTAAATTACTGATTGTAACAAAATTCAAGAAACAACGCAATCTGATATACTAGAAATATTTGAGAACTATAAACAAGTAAAAATTTCTTTACCCCGAATTCATTCTTTGACTTGAACGCGGGTTAGAATAGAAGTACTAAGCTAATCCTTATCTTCGCTCCGCTCTGTGTAATTTCTGGTCTGAATCAAGATACAAGATGTCCGAGACGTACGAATCAGTCATACTCTTGAGGATGTGAATGGTAACGCTCATGAACCGCCTTCGGTAACTATAGCCCTTGCGAGAGACTCCACTAAGTGTGCTTGCGAGAGTGTATACGCACCTTAATCATTACATAGTATAAAACAAAGTCCCCTGCCGCGTCTGTCTGTCTGTCTGTTCGCGATAAACTCAAAAACTACTGAACGGATCTTCATACGGTTTTCACCAGTGGATAGAGTGATTCATGGGGAACGTTTTAGTATATAATTTGTCAGAGATATTTTTATAATCAGGGCGAGACAACGTCTGACGGGCCCGCTAGTTGTACATATAATAAATAAATGTCAAGACATAATGTGGTATTTTTATTATTATCCACTAAGTTTTGATAATTCTTCGCTAATTATTTAACTTGAGTAGTACACGCCGAATACAATCACATCCATCACATCACCGTTTAGTAAATTATTTGGTGTTTGCCCTGGCCCCTTCTCACCACTCACTATTTAACAACTAATTTATTCATATAAACCCATAATGTTTAGTAATATATTGGCCATGATTTTACACAAGTCATATAAAGAGATGTCAAAAACAACGCAAACGTGACCATTGTGGGCAACAGTTTATTGCTTTGCGTTCCGTGGGGACTCGCTCAGAAAGGGTTTATATAGGAGAAGTGGCAAACAAATAACACGGAACCCATATTTCTTGAAGCTTCGCACAAAATCATACGAACAAATTTGGAGATAACACTAAAATAATATCCTAGGAGTGCCACGGTATGAGTTATCTATATTTTGCATCTGTATTAAAATATTATGACACCAATTTTTTGGTAGAGTCACACTGAAACTATTACTGATTTCAGCTTGAATGAGTCGGCTCGCCCGGGGTAGTATCACCCTCTCACAGAAAACCGACGTGCTTGCATTGTCGCGTTTCGTTCGGTCAGTGAGAGCGCTGGAGGCCCACCTCCCCTGCTCCTCTTCTTCCGAAGCCACAAGCTGGCAACGCACTTGCAACTCCCCTGACGTTGCTAGTGTCTATGGACGACGGTGATCACTTAACTTGCCTGTTCATTTGCCTCCTATAATGTAAAAAAAGATCTTTCATGTCTCTTAAAAGCTAATTTATTATTTGAATTATAATTCACGAAAAAGTACGAGCTGAAAGAGTTATATTTTAAGGCCAAAATTTGATTTATTTACCTGTATATTAAAACAGATATTACGTAGACGGAAACTTTGAGCCATGGAACAACAAAGGCATCAAGTTATGGCAGGTTTGTTACAAAAGTTATTGAGGTTGAGGAGTGTAGAGCGTAGAACATTTTAATCAAACGAACGGCTGCTAAATATTATGTGATCCTTTGTAGTGAAGTTTTATAAAAAGCTGAATAATTTAATTTGTATCCTCAAATTTCATCAAATTATATAGCTTTTTGTTCGCGACTTAGCTCGTGTAGATTTGTACAGTTTTTTATTATAATTGGACTTATACGCTGTTATCTATAGTTTATTGTTCATTTACTTAGTTAAAATACCTAACTAATTCTCTCATAATTCTTTTAATGTCTCGCTTAAATTATAAGATTTCTACAATTTTTAAACGTTCGTACATAATGTATGAGTAATTATGTAGTAAAACTAGTTTACGCGTACAAAGTGACGGACACAAGAAAAATAATAAAGCACGCTTTTAAGCATCATACCGTGTCGGTGATCGTACTGCCTTATGCTTACAAAGCAAAGCTGAATCTGGCTAGAAAGAATGATTGTGATTATTATGAGTTAATTAATATTGTTCTTTATATAAATAGATGTATAATAGTTATGTAATAAGTTTAGGCGGGTAAGTGGTAAGGTAATAAGGTTGTTATGTTTAAAGTCTAATCCTAATTTTTTTTCAATATTTTTGCGTTAAATAGTCCATTTACTGAGGAAGGTTCACGTTTCACGATACATATTTATGGAGTGCAGCAGAAATGTTATGCAGATGAATCTGCGTTACATGACTTATCAAAGCGTATTATAAAACAAAGTCCTTTGACACGTCTGTCTGTCTGTTCGTGGAAACTCAAAAACTACTGAACGGATATTTTTATGCTGTTTTCACCAGTAGGTAAAGTGATTCATAAGGTTTAGGTATATTATTTATTGAGATTTTTTTGTAAATTGGCTGATATAGAACGATAATTGTTGGAAGTATCGGAACAAGTAAAACCGCCTGCGAACTTTCATCGAGAACGCTGCCTAATCCCTTTGAGATATAACATAACAATGCATGGTGGAATATTCCTATTTTATAGTTCTACAAAATCTCCTTGATGGCATATATCGATCTTTTAAAGATAGCTTACTATATCTATTATATCTTCAAAAAACGGTCACGAAGTACGAAGTAATTCTTACGAACTGAAATACGTTGTTTACCTTAAGCATTTCACGCACTTCTTTATATATATAACTAGCGGGCGTGGCAGACCCTGTCCCGCCCTGGCTATAAAAAAAACCTTGACAAATTTTATACTAAAACCTTCCCCATGAATCACTGTATCCACTGGTGAAAAACGCATGAAAATGAAATGAAAATCCGTCCAGTAGTTTTTGAGTTTATCGCGAACAGACAGACAGACAGACGCGGTGGGGTACTTTGTTTTATACTATGTAATGATTCTTCTGTCCGTTTGTATGTGACTAAACTACTTGTAAAAGGATGTATAGATTTTGATGAAATTTTTTGTGTGTGTTCTAGACAAGAACGGTTTAGATTAACAATTGGACATCGTAGGTGGCGCTGCGATTGCCTTTTGGGATTTTTTTATTATCAACACAGGAGAACATCTTTCGGGCCCGCTAGAGTAATATATAAGAGGTAATCTATTTTATAAGTAAGAGAATACGTTTGCTTGAACATTAATTCATCAATCATGCTCAAACTGATCCATGAATTTTACTAAAATTTATTACGACCAGCGAAGCGAGCAGCACCGTCTAAGTTTTACGAACATAAGATCATGTGAAAGTTTTTGGATCAATTTTAATAAAGTATTCAAGAAAATACAGAACTTAACAAAAAGTGGTCAAGACTGAATAGAATTACGCTTTTGTATAGAGATTAAATTGGAATTTAAAAAAATATATCCCAAGAAATCCACCTTAAATCCAAGTATGAACGCTGTGGAATACGAACAAAAAAATTTCAAGAAAACGAAGCCACAGGCATCAACTGTTCTGGTACAATCAAATTAGTTTTTAAAGAGATGTTTCATATACAGTGTATATATACTCTTTATAACGTCGTTCATTATAACGAAAATCTTTTTATAACGTATATTTTTCTAGTTTCCGTAATGTAGTTGTATAATTTTAATTTGTTTGGTTTACCACAAAACCATTTATTTGTTCTCTTCCCTCCGTATACCGGCAAAAAATGCTTGGTTCCTTAAAATTCGTTAGAAAGAGTTTACACTGTAATTTAATACCCATATTACAATAACTGCCGGAAAGTTTATCCACATTGAGCCTCGTAATAATTTATACTGCACAACGAAATGGAGGAATATTTCCAGTATCATGTTAATGACATAGCTCAAGGGAACAATATACCAGCTGGCAGTATCAGCAAAAGCAACAAGTCTCATTCTGATATAAACTTTAATTATAGTACTTTATTATAATAGTAGCCGTGCCCAAAGCTCTGCGCGTGTTTTTAACTAGTAATTAGTTTTAGTATGTTATTTTATTTACATTGTGCGTATGCTTTCATCTAAACATATTGTAAACTGTAACATGTTATGAATATCATAAGCTTTCCATATCTATACAAATTAAATTCAATTGCCGAACGTATGTAAGTGATCTCTCGTCTGAGCGGCTGCACCCTCCTCTCATATAGTATAGAACCGCAATGGCGCCGAGAACGCAACGGCGCCACCAGGTTGATACATAGACGACTCGCCAAATCGAAATATTGTGGCTATGGTTCGCAACATATTACCTTTTCCGTACCGTGAAGCAGTTGAATCTCTTCCTTATAACATGGGGGCCTTCAAACGTAATGTGAAGAGATATATACGTAGGCTGGCATGACAGCGGCGACTGCCGAAGGATGACGTATCTATCGGTAGTCGCCATTGTTTTTGAATTATGTTGTGCTTACCATCAGGCACATTACAGTCACTTTGCCGTGCAACAATAAAAAAAAATGCATATCACACTTCCGTCGAGCAGGAGTGCCTTACCACTTTATTATCATCTCCTCTGTAGTTCCCAATGCCGACATGACAGCGGCGACCAGCGAGGGACGGCGTATCTATCGATAGTCGCCATTGTTTTTGAATTGTTTTGTGCTTACCATCAGGCACATTACAGTCACTTTGCCGTGCAACAATAAAAAAAAATGCATATCACACTTCCGTCGAGCAGGAGTGCCTTACCACTTTATTATCATCGCCTCTGTAGTTCCCCATTGCGAAGAACTCATAAGGTTATTCAGATTTGAGTGATTTGGACGTGATTTGAAAATATATCAATATCACTCCTTACGCAATTACAATGAAGAAGCGATGATGGCCGTGGATAACGTGTTTATAATCCGTCGATCGACGTTGGTTCGAAGATGAAGGAAAATACCATAATGATATTATGCATGTATGTGGAGCTTTTACTAAACTCCCGTGGCTAACTACCACCGCCAATTTGATAACCTGTCATGAAACATTTACAAGTGTGTTTCAGCAGTTGCACTTGTAAGTCTGTCCTATCTAAAAGAGTGTTTACCGTCTTAAGCCAAGTCGTCAATTACCATTACGTGAGATTATGATAAAATACTAAAACGTATAAAGTATTAAGAAAGTGGTTACCGTCATCAAACACCGCATTAATGGACGTAGGATCGAATCCTAGCGAATGAGCCAAAGCTATCGGTAAATAAACGTCGTGATAAAATCTTAACATAGTAGGGTTTTATCTAGATCCCTTGGTTAACTACCACTCTTATATTGAAAGTCAGCAAACACCTATTGTTGATTCCTGCGATCGGGAATCACCTGTGATGCGAACAATGCAGTCACTAGTACCGTGCGAGGTTCGATGCCGGTTGTCGATGCCGACGAGTTGCAATGGTGCTAGGATGATAGTGTATGGTCATCACAATGCAATTAGCGTGACGCGAGGAACCCACGATTGTCTCACGCGACACGCACTTAATATACGAACGATAGCAAACGAACAGGGTAATCAAAAGTAAGGTTAGTGCGACACGAGGGACCCACAATTCTTTCAAGGCGCACGCGCTTCGCATACGATGTTACTGACGGAACTGCCCGACCGAACATGGCCGGGGACGCGCGCACGGGGTTGCGAGCGCCGGGAGTGACCAAAAACAAAATGCTCCTGCCCTCGCTGACACAATATTTTCTAATTAACTATTTACGCGCCCGCAACACCTATATATGTGTTCCGGAAGCTGCACTTGAAACCATCTAAGTTTAGCGTATTTACCATCGTAGATCACATTATCATATAACATAATGAAATTGTGATCAAATGGTTAAACCTAGTAAGTATAAAAAAGAAATACGTATTTAATCAAACCAATAAAGGTTTTTATAGAACGAGAGATACAGGAAGCAGTACCGCCTACATGTGTGCTAACGTATTACGCAAGCACCCTGCTATCAAGTACTTCCGTTCACACATTAACAAGGTACGAGTATATTCTTGCGTGAAATTCAATGTCAATAGGAAAGATTCCTTATTTACTTTCGTGCACCGTGTACTGTTTCAAAATAACAGCCTTTACCAACCAACCAACGTATAACTTTTGATATAAAAAAAAAACATAATTTGACAAGTTATCGAACCGATAACGATATTGAAAAGATAAACTACAATTAAAGTATACCAGAAACCGGGCATTAAGCAGGTATTTCCAATCTACATATTTATACATTTTAAGTGCCTGTCATTTGTCCGAGCTAATCCCTGAAATGGCTGAACCCATTTTGACGAGGGTTTTACAAGCAGACAGGGGGCTTTTTAGAGTTTTAAGTTAGGAATATTATTACGTTTTTCTATAGAAACGAAATAGTAAGTGTAGCATTTTAAAGAGGCAACTTAAATTCATTGGTAATGTTTAATTATTTACAATTGTGGATAATGTAACAATCAAGAGTCCGATGAATAATATAATAACAATAATAAGAAGAAGCACAATAGAGTGAAATTAAATTATGTAACATCGTATAATGATAATTATTTAGAAAAGAACAATAATTAAAAAAAATGAAAAAGAATTCATCTATAATCTATATATATATATACATCTATACATATAATAAAAATGTAACTGACCGCTGTCTGTACATTAAGTATATATGAGAAAAACTATTATTAGGGGTCTTTATAAATGCAATAGAACCCAAAACAATGATTTTTAGAATTTTTGTCTGTTTGTCTGTTTATCTGTTTGTCTGTTTGTCTGTGCGTTTGTGCACGCTAATCTCAGAAACGCCACAAACGCACAGACAAACAGATAAACAGACAAAAATTCTAAAAATCATTGTTTTGGGTTCTATTGCATTTATAAAGACCCCTAATAATAGTTTTTCTCATATATACTTAATGTACAGACAGCGGTCAGTTACATGTAAATAAAAAAGTTATGCCAATTTAAAGAATCACGTCGAACATTTGTTAATCTATCTATCTACTGTTCTTTCTCTTTTCAGTAGCATTAACTGCAACTTTACTAATCTATCTATACATATACAACAATAAAAATGTAACTGACCGCTGTCTGTACATTAAGTATATATGAGAAAAACTATTATTAGGGGTCTTTATAAATGCAATAGAACCCAAAACAATGATTTTTAGAATTTTTGTCTGTTTATCTGTTTGTCTGTGCGTTTGTGCACGCTAATCTCAGAAACGCCTTATCCGATTTAGATGTGGTTTTCACTGATATATCGTGGTAAGGTTCACTTAACATTTAGTGTTTGTTTCATGTCAATCGGTTCGTAAATAAAAAAGTTATGCCAATTTAAAGAATCACGTCGAACATTTGTTAAACTATCTATCTACTGTTCTTTCTCTTTTCAGTAGCATTGACTGCAACTTTACTAATCTATATCTATACATATAATAAAAATGTAACTGACCGCTGTCTGTACATTAAGTATATATGAGAAAAACTATTATTAGGGGTCTTTATAAATGCAATAGAACCCAAAACAATGATTTTTAGAATTTTTGTCTGTTTGTCTGTTTGTCTGTTTGTCTGTTTGTCTGTGCGTTTGTGCACGCTAATCTCAGAAACGCCTTATCCGATTTAGATGTGGTTTTCACTGATATATCGTGGTAAGGTTCACTTAACATTTAGTGTTTGTTTCATGTCAATCGGTTCGTAAATAAAAAAGTTATGCCAATTTAAAGAATCACGTCGAACATTTGTTAAACTATCTATCTACTGTTCTTTCTCTTTTCAGTAGCATTGACTGCAACTTTACTAATCTATATCTATACATATAATAAAAATGTAACTGACCGCTGTCTGTACATTAAGTATATATGAGAAAAACTATTATTAGGGGTCTTTATAAATGCAATAGAACCCAAAACAATGATTTTTAGAATTTTTGTCTGTTTGTCTGTTTGTCTGTTTGTCTGTTTGTCTGTGCGTTTGTGCACGCTAATCTCAGAAACGCCTTATCCGATTTAGATGTGGTTTTCACTGATATATCGTGGTAAGGTTCACTTAACATTTAGTGTTTGTTTCATGTCAATCGGTTCGTAAATAAAAAAGTTATGCCAATTTAAAGAATCACGTCGAACATTTGTTAAACTATCTATCTACTGTTCTTTCTCTTTTCAGTAGCATTGACTGCAACTTTACTAATCTATATCTATACATATAATAAAAATGTAACTGACCGCTGTCTGTACATTAAGTATATATGAGAAAAACTATTATTAGGGGTCTTTATAAATGCAATAGAACCCAAAACAATGATTTTTAGAATTTTTGTCTGTTTGTCTGTTTGTCTGTTTGTCTGTTTGTCTGTGCGTTTGTGCACGCTAATCTCAGAAACGCCTTATCCGATTTAGATGTGGTTTTCACTGATATATCGTGGTAAGGTTCACTTAACATTTAGTGTTTGTTTCATGTCAATCGGTTCGTAAATAAAAAAGTTATGCCAATTTAAAGAATCACGTCGAACATTTGTTAAACTATCTATCTACTGTTCTTTCTCTTTTCAGTAGCATTGACTGCAACTTTACTAATCTATATCTATACATATAATAAAAATGTAACTGACCGCTGTCTGTACATTAAGTATATATGAGAAAAACTATTATTAGGGGTCTTTATAAATGCAATAGAACCCAAAACAATGATTTTTAGAATTTTTGTCTGTTTGTCTGTTTGTCTGTTTGTCTGTTTGTCTGTGCGTTTGTGCACGCTAATCTCAGAAACGCCTTATCCGATTTAGATGTGGTTTTCACTGATATATCGTGGTAAGGTTCACTTAACATTTAGTGTTTGTTTCATGTCAATCGGTTCGTAAATAAAAAAGTTATGCCAATTTAAAGAATCACGTCGAACATTTGTTAAACTATCTATCTACTGTTCTTTCTCTTTTCAGTAGCATTGACTGCAACTTTACTAATATATATCTATACATATAATAAAAATGTAACTGACCGCTGTCTGTACATTAAGTATATATGAGAAAAACTATTATTAGGGGTCTTTATAAATGCAATAGAACCCAAAACAATGATTTTTAGAATTTTTGTCTGTTTGTCTGTTTATCTGTTTGTCTGTTTGTCTGTGCGTTTGTGCACGCTAATCTCAGAAACGCCTTATCCGATTTAGATGTGGTTTTCACTGATATATCGTGGTAAGGTTCACTTAACATTTAGTGTTTGTTTCATGTCAATCGGTTCGTAAATAAAAAAGTTATGCCAATTTAAAGAATCACGTCGAACATTTGTTAACCTATCTATCTACTGTTCTTTCTCTTTTCAGTACAGGATAACGAAAGAAAAGAAATTAGTTAATGTAACTAGACTTTTTTGCAACACTTTAGTATAAGACTTTAGTATAAGTTGGAAGAACGAGAATTTGAGAAAAGTTGGTTCTTTAATATGAAGATATATTATGCCCTTCCAAACACGATTCAGGATACCTGGTAGCCGGTTAACGTTGTATTTTTTAATGCGAATTACACCTTTACAGATCAACATTTTGATTTATAAATAATTTAAGGAACATTATTTGTCAGTAACTTATATAAGTTTAACGTTTATACGTTATTAAAAACATGAATTTATCACTGCCAGACAATTTTGTTATTGACAATAATGTGCCTGGTGATATTCTTTATAAACAAAATAATTCATTTCAAACCATTTTATTTTTTCCCTTGCAAAGAACATATTTCATTTTGTGAACCAGGCTCTTCCACAATTATGGCTATCTTAATTATACAGCCAGTGTTGCGCTAAGCTAGAGTTATAACTAAGTTATTCTATACATAGGTTTTGGTAGGGGGTAGAGCCACGCTGAAGCTATTACTGGTTTCAGGATGAATGGGTCGGCTCGCCCGGGGTAGTACCACCCTCTAACAAAAAGCCGACGGGAAGTAACAATGCTTGCATTAGTGCGTTTCGTTCGATCAGTGAGAACACCGGAGAGGCCCACCTCTCTTCCCCTTCCTCCTCTCCCCTTCCGCTTCCTCCCCCTCCAACACAGGTTGGCAAGGCACTTACGACTCTCCTGGTGTTGCAAGTGTCTATGGACGGTAGTTATTACTTAACACCAGGTGACCCACCTGTCCGTTTGCCTCCTATGACATAAAAACAAAACGATTCGATCGATCTTCAGATCACTTTCACTGGCAGATAGCTGATCTTATAAAAAGTAATTTAAGCAATTTTAGTTTATACTAGCTGTTAACCGTGGCTTCGCCCGCTGTGCTATCACCAAAACGGTTACATCGATTTTCACGGGACTTTCAATGGTAGATAACGAACCTAATAAAAAGTAATTGTGGTTATTCTATTTTAGGCTAGCTGTTACCCGCGACTTTGTCTGCATGAAATTTAGCAAGATTTCAACTTATTCTTTATTTTTAATGACAGAAATAATTATCGGCTTATTGTTTACAATTCGACATTATAATTATTAATAACATTAATGATATAGAGGTCTTCCTAATAAGAGTATTACGTAAAGAGTTCCATAATACAATTTGTTGCGGAACAGACAAGCGTTTATTTTTTGTATAGTCACTAAATCTTAATTATAATAAGGGCAATGTATATTAAATGTAATGTAAATATAAATCTTTATAATAATATTTTTAGTTATTGTTTCAATAGTTCCTTATACAGTGTAAGTGAGCACTGAGGTAGTTATATGGTTGGTTATGGTTCCAAATATTATGCTGATGACAAACCTCATTTGGCACGCTCTTTGTATTTATATATCTAATGTACACGTTACATGTTACTTTTAGTGGCGTGCGCGTCGTACTTACAATTGTCTTTAAAGAGCGTTTCTGTAATTGTACATAGTCTCACAATTCTATAATTCTTTAATACGATTTTAAAAAACGCGTGCGGAGCTGCGGGTACAGCTAGTAATTCAAATAAAACTATGCAAACGAAAATAAGACGGCAAATTTAATCAAGAATATTGAAATAATTCACTTAATGTATTTAAATAGTCATGGATATGAAATGTGTTTAAGTGTTGTTATAGGGATGGATCGATGTTTGTTACTCTTTTACGCAGACTGAATACTGAATCGTTTTTAATGAAACTTCACACTAACGTAGCTTTATACATCAGAATAACATATAGGCATGTGCTGATTTACAAAGTTATAGTTTAAATTTCCCACAATAAATGTTGATGAAGTTGGAAAAAAAATCGAGGCAGCCATAAGGATTGCCGGCAGGAGTGAAAACTCAAAATAGTGAAATAACTATGTTTTCTTATAAGTTAATTATAGAATATGAATGACAATATTTACATTTCATAATTTGTTTATTGAAATAATTGACATTAGTGTGGTTTTCACATCTGTTGGCACTTGTTTTGTAAGTGGTAGAGCTACGCTGAAGCTATTAATGGTTTCAGCATGAATGGGTCGGTTCGCCCGGGGTAGTATCACCCTCTCACCGAAAACCGACATGAATTAACAGTGCTTGCATTGTTGCGTTTCATTCGGTCAGTGAGAGCGCCGGAGGCCCACCTTCTCTCCTTCTCCCCTTCTTTCCTCACCCCCAAACGCAGGATGGCAACGCACTCCCCTAGTGTAGCTAGTGTTTATGGACGATAGTGATCACTTAACATCAATTGACCTAGCTGTTCGTTTGCCTCCTATGAAATAAAAAAAAGAATAATAACGAACCAATTAGGAATTCTCTAAGAAATCTAACCTCTACCGTCCGTAAATCATTACATAGTATAAAACAAAGTCCTCTACCGCTTCTGTCTGTCTGTTCGCGATAAACTCAAAAACTACTGAACGGATCTTCATGCGGTTCACCAGTGCATAAAGTGATTCATGAGGAACATTTTGGTATATAATTTGTCAAGGATTGTTTTATAATCAGGGCGGGACAACGTCTGCCGGGCCCACTAGTGTAAAATATTATGAGTAACTACTTGTTATTAATTAGATATTCTCTACAGACTTACACCGTTTGAAGATTTTGGAATTATGTATCTGTATATGTATGTGTCTAAATTTATCATTTTTTAAATTCAATAAAGAGAATAATACATATGTAATAAACTCTATAATTTAGATCCATAACCATTATATCTTTGCCATTTCCACACAATGTATACATATAATTAGAACGTAAATCTAACGTGTCTGTACTCTTTAGATTTTTGTGAAGAAAATGTTGCAGGTGTCTTGGAATAAGTAATAAAAAACATTTCAATGATTTTTAGAAATGTCTGTCTGTTCGTTTGAACACACGTCGTTGCTAAAATACTGCGTTTACAATAAAACTCCAAAAGAATATCATAAAGCATATCTTGGAGTAGCATTTAGTCTTGGTTTCATTAAAATCGGTTCACTCTATCAAAAGTTATTGTAATCTTAATGACGACACGACTTAAGTGCGAGAGAAAAATAAATGAGTAATAAGACTTAATACACTCAAATGATTTTATTACTCACTCTTTTGTACATCAAGTCCCACAAGACGAAGTCGCATATACAACGAATAATTATATAAATACACTGCAGTACTTTAAAGTATATAAGAACACCGTGTAATAAAACAAGAGATGACTTAACGAAGCCGACATTTATTTAGTACAAACAAACCTTGAAAACATTTTTCATGAATTAATGTTTAATTGAATGGTTCCGTTTTTTCAGGTTAATTGCTCATCCTCGACGAAAGTTAGTGTCCATAGGGACCTATGTGCCTTAATAAATCATGCTAAATTGGTTTATTCGTCATATACTCGTACATTCGGCGTTCTAACGTCCTTTCGACGTAACTTTTTGATGTTGGCATTATCATATTCAACGACGCTGTCAGCTCGTGTCATTTATTTAACTGTTACTCCTGCCTGATTATCGCCTGAATCGCAACATATTTCAATGAAGACAGGTATACGTATAAAATATGCATCACTAAACTCAAAAGCTACTGAACGGATATTCATGCGGTTCTCAACAGTAGGTATAGTGATTCCTGAGAAAGGACTGTTAACTATTGCATTATCCACATTTGTTAATAAATATATAAATAAATAGTCTTACCGGTATCACTGCATATAATACAGTTAAAATTAGTTATTAGTTTTTGAGTTTAAAGCGAACAGACAGACAGACAGTCAGACGTGGCAAAGGACTTTGTCTTATGTGATAAACTCAAAAACTACTAAACGGTTTTCACCAGTTGATAAAGTGATTCATGGGGAAGGTCTTAGTATATAATTTGTCAAGGTTTTTTATTATCAGGGTGGGATAAAGTCCGCCGCGTCGGGCCCGTTAGTTTAGAATAAAAATCAATGTTGAAACTTAAAAAATGATGATTTAAGGTCGAATTCCAACCGCTAGATTTTGAAATATATAAAAACTGCCAAACTATTGTTAAGCCCATGTTTTAGTTTCTATTTTTAAATGTCTATACATTTAAAAAAGTTTCTGTCAGTAAATACACGCTTCTTTCTTTCGTGATATCCACCGCAGCTACGGTCGCGTTAATTATAAAGAGGAGGTCTCTGTAATTTTTAATTATATAAGTTACGTTTTATCGCGTCTAAGTAATTATACTAATAATTACAATAATTAAATAATTATATTTCATAATGTTTAATGGCTTAGTTTATACTAAAGCAACGTAAAGCAACAAAATGTTTATATTTTGTGTTGGCTTAATATAATTTTTTTTTTCTCCATATCTTACGTAATATAACAAAATATATACATAAAACCTAACCAGAGGATGCACGTATGATTTAAAAACGGATTATGTAAATCAGTTTAATGCTTTTCTGTTTATAAGCACACGAACTGACAGGCACAAAGAGATGCGTTGTATTTTATAATAGCGGTTTTGGAGCTAGCACTGCGGGTGAAGCCACAGTTAACAGCTAGTCTAAATTAAAATAGACTAAATTACTTGTTATGATGTTCGCTATCTGCTGGTGAAAGTCGCGTGAAAATCGGTCCAAGCGTTTTGGAGATAGCATTGCGGATCAAGCCGCGGTTAACAGCTAATCTAATTTAGAGTAGCTTAAATAACCTGCTGTAAATTCAGCTATCTACCAGTGAAATTCCCGTCAAAATCGGTCCAGCGGTTTCGGAGATTACCTGGAACAAACAGACGAACCGACAATTCTTTTTTAATTGCATTTATGTTATCAGTAGCGTGTATACATACTCTCATACCCAATCAGTAAAAAAAAATTGATATTACATACAGATACTTCATTTTTATTATATGAATAGAAGATAGATAAGAATTATGGCAGATACAATAAGAACCCGTACAAGAAATACGTCTTTTTTATATTCCTCTATTATAAACATGGTATTACATAAGTACTTCTGTGCCCAAATTGTATGGGTACAATTCAGAATATAAAGCACAACAAATAAAAATAACCATTGAACTGTGAATCGTACTCGCTTTAGGACAAACTGAATTAATAAAAATAAATACATAATTGTAATGGTACTAATATATGTGTAAGTTGATTGAACGGTACAGTCATTACTCGAGTCCTGCTCACACTTAGCAATCCTTTAAAACAATTTACGTTATTACTATTACAGAACATTTTATAGATATAACAAATAGCCTAGTATGGAAGAACAAGTATTATTTTCTATTTTATGATCACTCAGCTAATTTGTCGAGAGAAGATATCAGGAATTGCGAAAATACATATCTTTTGTATGGAATTCATTCTGTTTTATGAAACTTTAATGGCTTAAATGGATGGTATTTGAGCGTTCTAGCTAAACAATTTGTCTAAAATTTTAATAACTATACGAACGGAGTCGTGCACAAATGTAGTTTTGCGATAAAAGGGAAAATGTAAAGGAAATGAGAACTGCCACGATCCACTCTTTCGTTTGACCTCACACATTACTCCTACGTATTTATACGTAACACATTGTTGCTAATGAGGCGTCTTCGTTTGCAAACGGAAATCTATTTGCTTCGACCTATCGTTATAGTACAAGGAAACATACACTCATATACTCGATACTGTGTTTAATGTATTGAAATACGTTGAGTAAATATTTATATGTCATTAATTTTTTAGTCAAAATTATATCAATATCATTTGTTTTGCTCTAATCTTTAGAAAAATTCATGAGTTTTAAACACTTATTTTGTATTATATACATATATTCAAGAAGGCTACCTACAGTGTAACAAGAGCTAACAGTGGCGCGACGTAGTAAATCAGAAGCTGAGAGCGGGTTGGGCGCGCGATGAAAACCGAACATCACCTAGAAGGTACGAACTGTGAATGCCTATGTCAGCAAGGTATGTCACGCGGGACAGTCTCTTCAGATCCACGATTGCCGTTTGTGTTCACGATACTCTATTTTGTACCTTTGAGACACTAAATACTTATGCTCTATGCTATATTATTGTCCATTGTGAAAGGAAGCTCGATGGAGAGACGAACTACAATCTAAAGCTGATAGGAACTGGATAGACATTGCAAGAAGTCGCGAAACTTGGCTTTCTCTGGAGGAGGCCTTTACCCGAAGAGGGGTTCACGAAAATTAATGATAAAAAAAATATATTTTAATAATGTAACAATGTAGTGGAATAAACAGCCTTTTTATTTATATAATTTTATTTGTGTATTTTGCCGAATGATTTTATGTGTCACACTTGGTCTACACTATTTATGACATAATATTTATATTGGTGATTAATACATGTTCTCATCACACACATCTCATCCGTTTTTAGTATACAATAATGGAGCCATATGACACAGCCAGTTATTAATATGCGGATAGATGGATTAGAAAAACTTAGTTAAACGTACAAATTAAGTACACTATTACACTACCTAAATATATTTTATTTTATATTTACTTGCGTCATAAATCGTATCGACAAAATGTATAGAGTCTGACTTAGAATCATTCGGCAAAATGCACAAAAACATAGTCCGAAATTTCTACACGTGTCCCGCAAAATATTTATATTATAAATCAAAAAGTATGCGGCACATTTCCATGAATTCGATATACTTGTAGAAACATTAAGCGCTTGAATTTTGGATGAATTTAATAGGGCGTTTCACAATGGACAATTAAATAGCAAAGAGCAAAAATACTTAGTGCCTAAAAGGCACGAAACAGAGTATCATGAACACAAACGGTAATCGTGTATCTGTAGTAATTATCCTACTGAATAGTTTGTAGGTCGAACAACAATGCTTTTTCTTCAATTCAAATAAAAACGATATCGAATGTCTACATATTTTCCAAACTACGTAATATCAAATCAAGATCGACCTTTCGAACAGACGACGCCAGTAATCTTGTTAGCACTCTCTCGTGGATCGATTGCATTTTCGACTACATTTGCAATCTGAGGAAAATTTATTGAAATTCACTACGGAAAAAAATAGACTGAATAATAATAAGTCTAATAATAAGAACAGTAACATACCAGTAACGGTTTTTAGGTAAAAGTGTTAGGTTCTACAACAAAGTCTCAAAGCATATTACAGATTTGACGGCTGTACATTAGAGCACCATGTAAATCCGGTTTTGGTGACAAAAGGCTAAAGTGGATCAATTTTTTTTTTAATTGTATCACGGTAAAATGACTGTACTGTCCCTGATGGTAAGAACAGTACAGTCCAAAAACAATTGCGACCACCGAGTGACACCCTATCCATCGCCGGTCGCCGCTGTCATGCCGGCCTGCGAAAAGCTGGATATGTACAGGCTGATCCCGAAACGCGACCCGCAGAAGCGAATCACTACGACGGGCTTTTTCGCCATATACATGGTGGTTGCGACCCAGTCAGGCTGTAAAACCCTACCACCCCGCAAATCAATATGTGAACGATGGTGATGACTGGAATCGATACCTTTATCTGTGTATCCACTAAAACGATTGTGACGTTGATGTGTTTTGAATATATGATGTAGGTAGATATAGATATATGTATGTTAAAAAGACAAATCCTATCGAGTTTCATGTCAGTTCTTCTAGTCGTTGACCAAATTTCATGTACAACTAGCCTCTACCCGCGACTTCGTCCGCGTGGAATACTTTGGACTGACGCTAACACGCAGCGGTAGTTCTCAAGAGAAAAAAAACGATGTTCCTACATTCTTGATTAGTGTTCCGGTCCTACTGGTCTTAGCGTGACGATATATAGCATATAACCTTCCTCGATTAATGAGCTATATAACACTGAAAGAATTTTTCAAATCGGACCAGTAGTTCTTGAGATTACCCCCTACAACCTCACAAACTCACAAACTTTATCGCTTTATATTAGTATAGATAGTATAGATTACGTAGCATGTACAAGATCCTTTCAAGTCTAAATTAATTTCGATTTACAAATAGACATCGTTGTGAAAGTTCCTTCCTGTATAAATATAATAGACAGTCGTCTACAACATCCGTATCTACGCTTAATGGCATTCCCTTGCGACGTTCCAAATACGTCCAGTTTTCATTAAAACAATTGACTAACATAATTGAGGGCGGATATTGTATTATTCGTTCTTTAAATATTTGGATGTTCCTATTAATTGTATTTCTATTAATCGAATACGTGAAGCGAAAACTTTGTACCCTTTTAAGCGAATTGCTAGAACGGATGAAGGTGAAATTTGGCATAGTTAAAGTTTATATGGAGAAGAAATGCACAAAGCTATTTTTTTATATAAAATACGTTAAAACACATTAAATTAATTAAAATATACATTACTCACACTACTGCTTGAATGACACACAACATATACACATATGTAAATGAAAAAGACGTTTCGCCTCCGTCCTTTTACTCTTACGTTCCAATTACCTTTTTTCATCTTATATTCAATATTTTTTGCATGACTGACGTTCCATACCTTACATGCCCATTGAAATTAACTGGTCAAATTGTAGGTTATTTTTATGATAACATACTATGTAAACTCATAATATACATTAATAATTAATTGATAGGTAATTTATCTTTAATAAATTTATGGAACCACTGAAATAATTTTTACTCTCTTTGGTCTTATTGAATGTCAAAATGAATTATGGTCGAATCTCGATCACTAGTTTCTATTAATCGATAAATTTTAGTGTAATTTCAGTTGATGACTTTTCGTATTCTGTCGCGTTATAGTGGCATTTACCGAGGTCTACTTTTATTTTAAGTTTTCCCTATATAAACTTATAATTGATATAGCATTATGTTGATATGTATCTATATAGTAATGGTACCCTATAAGAGTCTCACATCTAGCCCATTCTCCTTTACCCAAAGGTAGGTACGGGCATAATCATAACACCAGCCCAAGGCGTATTCGAGATTTCAACGCCCGAGAAATCCATAATTCTATGTTTTTCACACATACGGTGGTCGTTACATGAACATTTCTCACGTTCTGGGTATTTTATTTAACATCATATAAAATTCGTAAAAATCTGTAGGCAAATATTGAAAAATTGTTGATCGTATTGTATATCTAATAGTTATTGATGTGAAATTTCTTATGATAGGACTTTGAAATTCTTATCCGCAACTTTTTTTGGGGCCGAAATAATGAGTTACGTATAGTGGGAGCAGTGTCTCGCTTACTTTCGGGTATTAAAGAACAGTGAGACATACGATCTCCTTACTTTCTTTTTGAGGGTTTCACTTTTATCACGGGTGAACTATACAGAATTTTCTAAAGAAGTAGTTGTTTGTTTATATTATAGTTATTTTTCTATATAACTCGCCACTAGAGGTCGCCGCATTTCCTTAACTTCTATACCATTCAACCAAACGGCTTGACTAATGTTACATGATTAAAGAATATCAATTTTATTCTAAATCAACTATTTATCACAAGAAATATAGTTTGCATGAAATAATAATAACAAATTCGTACGGAGACGCGGGCATAGTACTTTATAAAATAAAACATAAAGTTATCTTATTTATTTATCGCGACGTCCTATTTTCTACAACCACAATTATTTCCCTTGTCTTGAAACGGCCTATATTCATGTTACGTGACAACGTGTCCGACCATTCACGGGTTTGCAGAGGTATCAACCGCCGCTCCGAAGTGGAGCGAATCTACAGTCGCTACTCGACGAGGCCGGATGTACGCTTCCGACGGCTCGAGTTAAACGCTTCTCTTTCTGCCGCACAAACAGACGCGACTAATTTCAACTTGGATTCATTCAAAAGAAACGATTTTTATTTTTCCCTGACTATATATTCAACTGTACTTTTATTTAATCGTTTGATGTAGAGTATCCGTCTTTTATCATCGTCATTTGATTGATCATTCTCTTTGGAACAGTGCAGCTGTCAAAAATCAGTTACTCTTCAGCATCACCGTAGTACGTGCAAGGGAATAACAGGTACACTTCCTGCAGACGCGAGTAACATTAGTCCCCCTATTATACTGAGATGATATAATAAAAACACATACCATTGATTATTTTTGTCCGAACTAGCCCCCGAAACCTTCGTCATCGATTTTGATGAGCCTTCTACAGATTCTTTACTCTTATTTTTACAGCCACTTTCCACAGGTGTTAAGCAGTAAAGACACAAGTAGGTAAAAGGATTGCAGGGGTTAATTAGCAACAACTATATTAAGACAAGAAAAGACAATTATCAATTAATCCAGATAAAACAGGTAGTTCCCACGAGACAATAAAAGCATTTTATGCCAAGTCGGGTGAACCAGCTAGTAAATTGTATTCAATTATAGACGCAACATTTTCTTCTTAATTTTGTAAATTAAATGTTAGATGGCACCATTGTGTCAATACTTTGCTATACATTGTCTGTGCTCTTCTTGTCTATTAATGTTCTCTCTGTGTGTCAAATAAATTATAGTTGATTATAAAACAATACTTTCATTAGTTATACTAAAATGATAAAAAATCCTACAAATTGGGACATAAAACATTGCGGTTTATAATAATTTTATAATTGAAATATTTAATAAAATAAGTATGTGAATTAATAGAAGTCTCGGAACCCTTCATCTTGCCCCTTTCTAGTTTTACGTTGAAGTCTCCCATAACAACCGTTAAGTGGCTTGGGATTAGGCACAACTTTACGAGATATCCTCATACATCACTCCTACGTTATCGTTGGAGTGCACCGAGATCAGAGCGTGAACCCTGATAACCCATTTGGTTATTCTGAGTACAAGGCACGTTATTCTTGTGTCACTCATGACTTTCACGGCATTGTTAAAGGACTTTTGGGTTTTTTTTCTCGAACTGACTACGCTATTGGCCATACAAGGCCTTTACAACTTTACCGGACTACAACGACTTTTGGGATTTTGAATAGTTTTAAGCGGTTATGGATCAGTGGTAAGGCTCGGATACCGTGTCTTAAAGGATAAATAAACGGATTACAATGTTCACAAATAAAAATTTTAAGCGAGCTACATATTTGTGTTCATTACTTAAATATTTCCCGCGTACACTAAATATATTGTTAAAAGAATAAATAACACAGAAGAAACCCAAAGTATCAACTAGATCTAAATAAGAGTTATTATTAGCATTTCAATAAGAGCACAATCTCGATAAAGACCCAGTTCATAAGTAAAATAAATATGAATGAATTTCCCTAGTCATTGCAATTTTTAATTTCCCCTAGTTCTCGGGAAGTCGGACGAGTTTCTATATTTCTTTTTTCATTAAAAAATATGCAACTGGCATAGAGAATGAGGTTATATTTTTACTCTGAACGTTTCATAGTCTCGTAAGAATAACAAGTAAAATTCGAATAACCTATTTCACAATATACCTATATAACAATAAATATATTCAGTTTTATTAAAGGCCGGCTGTACCCATGAAAGCGTTTGTTATTTCTATCCGTATTCTATGTTTTCTAAAAGTATTACTGATAATTTTATAGGTTATCAATTTTTAAATACGCCCCCTGTATAACGATATCTTTTGTTCGTAATTATGCAAATATCTTTATTTAAAAAATACGCAACAAATTGATCTTAAAGCATCAAAACATTTTAAATTTAAAGTTTTAGGTGGTGGCGTATGTTGACTCGCGTGTTAAATTTCATTAAAATGGGTTGACAGGGTTAACCAATTTCTTTACGATTTCTTTCGAACAGTGCTTTTGCTAACCAATCATAACCTATCAAAGCGAAAAAAGACATACTTCCATTAAATTAAATTTCATTTAAATCGATTGAACCTTTTTTAAATTAGGTCTCAAGATACAAACAGACAAATATTGTTTTAAAATGTAATATTCGTGGTCAGTGACCGATATAATAGATCCATATTTCGGAGCATTCTGTGAAAGAAAGCATAATGATGAAACCAATAGCATGGTGGTAAAGCTACTCCAATACCTAGCGACCACAATGTTCCACGGTGTATGTGCAACAGCTGCACCAGAGAGCTCTTTTTAAGTGTTAAATCTATAAAACGCACTCAAACTTATCTCAGCCTCAAGCCTAAAATTTAAATTTATAGTCACAAGCTTAGCATCCACTTAGCTTGTGCTGAGCTAAGTTCAAGTCATCAAATTCAACGTCTAGGTGGTAGAGCCACGCTGAAGCTATTATTGGTTTCAGCATGAAAAGGTCGGCTCGCCCGGGGTAGTACCACCCTCTCATAGAAAACCGACGTGAAGTAACGGTGCCTGCGTTGTTAGGTTAGGTTAGTGAGAGCGCCGGAGGCCCATCTCCCCACTTCTCCCTCCCCCCTTTCCGCCCTCCCCTCCCTCCCTATACCTCAAACACAGGTTGGCAACGTACTTTCGACTCCCTTGGTTAGTGTCTATGGACGGTGGTGATCACTTAACATCAGGTGACCCACCTGTTCGTTTGCCAACTATGACATTTTAAAAAAAACTTATCTCAGCCTCAAGTTCAGAATTTAAATTTATAGTCGCAAATCGCACTTAGCTTGTGCGGAGCTAAGTTCAAGTCATACAATTCAACTTTTTAAAAAAAACTTGAGTATTACTTATGTGAATAAAATAAAAAATATTACAGTGGCATTTCTATCTTTTTTAATTATCATTATTAATTGATTGTCATTCACTTGATCCTTCATTGATGGTTCCCGGTTGACTTATTTCTTTCATAATTCTTTCAACATGAATAATTAAATACTAGCAGGAATAGCGGACGTAGTTCCACCATGAGAATAAAAAAAACCTTGATAAATTATATACCTAAATCGTCCTCATGAATCCTTTTATCTATTGGTGAAACCCGCATGAAAATCCGTTCAGTAGTTTTTGAGTTTATCGCAAATAGACAGACAGTCGTAACAGAGGATTTTGTTTCATAATATATTAGTGATAATCAAATATGAGTATTTTTATACAATGCAAAGGTATAACTATATAGCTGCTTGATATTAAAACTGTATTAGAGTAACATGGAAGAGTGACAAAAATCACATTGCTATTTGGGAAGCAGGTGTTAGATAAACAGGAAAAAGGGTAACGAGGTAATTAGGCCAAATAACCACCGAATCGGAAACTCACATGTCTAATAAGTGCCACATCAAAGATCACATAAAGTTAATTAAAGAAGGTGGACTATTTGTATTACACAGAAGATATTATCTTTCATTATTTTAATTCTCTTCTCTACATTTGGTATACGAAATTTTCGACGAACCAGAATTAATATTTCTAAGGTTTTTTTACACAAAAAGACTGTAATTAGGGTAATTGATTTTTTTCGAAGTCACTTGCGGATGATACCGTTTTATAATAAGTCGAATGTTCTTCGGGTTTTTTTTTCTTCGAACTGACTACGCTATTGGCCAAGCAAGGTCTTAACAGCTTCACCGGACTACTAAGGCGAGCGCTTAAGGCACTCAGCCGATTTTACTTTGACAACTAGCTCAAGGGTGCGCGGCACACCTCGGCTTTGGCTGTTGCCTGATACATGCAATTCGCGACCTACCTGAGCTAATCTAAGCTAAGCTAACTATTCATACATATATGAGTTGTTGAAACATATATGTGTACCAAGCATACATACCTCAACAACCCTTATATATATTTCGTATCGGATAATATTCTAAACTATTTCAGTTTGGGTTCTTCGGACGTTTTGTATGATATATTCAATTAAACACTCTTAATTGGGAGCAGACATTTTATTTTTTAGAGACTAGTGATCCGCCTCGATTTCCTGTGGGAGTAGTTTGTCGCCAGTAAATGTTTAACGGATTTAAATCTATTTTTTGCCGCTTTGATATCTACAGTTCATCACTCATAGGCGTTTCAACATGAACACCCATATAGGCCATACTTTACGGAACATCTCATAAGTACGGGTTATTTCGAATAATCATACATACGACACTAGATACAAATACGTCAAAAGGGTGTCCGATGAAATGTATTAGAACAAATAATGGAGATACAAAAATATCATAATAAATATATACTGCTGAACGAATTTTTTTTTTTGTTTTATTGTAACACGGCAAAATGACTGCACTATGCCTGATGGTAAGCACAGTACAATCCAAAAACAATGGCGACCACCGAGGGCACACTATCATGCCGGCCTGCAAAAAGGATATGCACAGGCTGATCCCGAAACGCGACCCGCAGAAGTAAATCACTATTACGGGCTTTTTCACCATATACATGTCCGGTGAAGCTGTTAAGACCTTGCTTGGTCAATAGCGTAGTCAGTTCGAAAAAAAAAAAAACCATATACATGGTGGTTGCGACCCAGTCAGGCTGTAAAACCCTACCACCCCGCTTTCGCCATTGCCTCGTTCGTTATTCAGCAGGGTGCACCACGTGCAGGTGAGGTTGGCTTAGTTTTCTCAAGTATTATGATGTTATTCGACACCCCTTAAACCCTAAAATTAGATTAACTCGTACTATTCAGTACTGAAGATGCAATGTGATGGAGCTAAACACGTGTCATCGGTTATAGTCGTTATACGTCAATCTGATACATATTATAGTGAATTAATCTTTTTTTATATTGTTTTTATTTAAACTTTTTACATTTTACAGTAAGATACTAACAGTGTCAACCGACGACCGTTTGAACCACCCCCAACTTCGGGTTCAACTGTAGACCAACTACCCGCCTTTATTACTTATTATTTTTTTATACCACGATGGTAGCAAACATGCGGGCTGCCTGATGTTAAGCAGTCACAGCAGCCTATGGACGCTTGCAATTCCTTTTTTTATATCATAGGAGACTAGCGAACATGTGGGTCATCTGATGTTAAATGATCACTACCGTCCATAGATACTCGTAACACCAGAGGAGTCGCAAGTGCTTTACCAGCCTGTGTTCGGGAGAGAGGGGTGTGGGGAAGAGGGGAGACGGGTAACCAGCGCTCTCACTGACCGAACGAAACGCAACAATGTAAGCACTGTTACGTCGGTTTTCTGTGAGAGGGTGGTACTACCCGGGCGAATCGACCCATTCATGCTGATACCAGTAATAGCTTCAGCGTGGCTCTACCACCTAAAATTCTAAGGTGTATCATGGATGTTGCCGACCATTTAATAACCTACTAGTGGGCGCCCAGTGGTCAACATTCGACCATAATTCATTGATTTTTAAAGTTTGAACTTTATTCGGGTTCTCTTGTCAATATAAATACTTCTTAACAGTGTTCTTCTTCTTATTAACAGTGCTTGCATTGTTGCGTTTCGTTCGGTCAGTGAGAGCGCCGGAGACCCACCTCCCCTCCCCTCTCTCCTCTCCCTCTCCCTCCCCTAACCCTTCCCCCCAAAGGGTGGCAACGCACTTGCGACTCCTCTGGTATAGTTAGTGTCCATGGACGGTGGTGATCACTTAATATAAAGTAACCCACCTGTTCGTTTGCCACCTATGACATAAAAAAAATAAAAAAATACTTCTATTATCCAAGGTTTTCATCATGGCTACTCAGTTATTTAGCCACTTTTTTTTAATTGTATAAACATTTAAAAAATCTTTGTCTAAATGAAAATCGAAATTAATTATAAATCTGAAACAAAACCAGTTACATAAGGTGATAAGGCTCTCAAATTCTAAGTAAAGATAACTTTATGAAAATAAAAAAATGTATACCAACTGATGACACAATTATCAATAATTTTACACGATACCATGTGTAGGTGGTATTTGTGGGTGATATTGAATTAAATGTAGTCTGCACATTATAAGGAATAGTGATACTCCCAGCATCATCGTTTGGAAAAGTAATGGATACGCAATAGAATCAAATAATGAATCCAAAACAAAGAAGTTTTTAATACTACCATTAACTTTTGAAAATGAATTCCTTTTTATTCAAAATTTATCATCAACTGTAATAAATATAATTGTTACATTTAGTTGAACTGCATCATTGTAACCGCGGAGATCTAAGTCATGGATTACTTTCATGAGCAAACAAAATTTCTTATTTTGTTTTTACAAAGTATTTATGGCTCATTTTTTTTATTGAATCATCATTTCAAGTGAGTTCTCCACAAAAAAATACTAAACCTATACATACTAAATATTGACTTTGACTTTGGTAATATTGCTTTACTCTTATGACAATATGAAGCAAAGAGACATGAAGTGAAAGCAGTCCTGTCACCTAAAATTTTTGATATTCAGTAAAACAAAATAGAATAATCATTATTTCAGTGGGTCTATAAATTTACTAAAGATAATATGATAATTATTTAAATTATGAATTTACATATTATATTATTATAAAATTAACCTACAATTTGACTAGTTGATTTCAAAGGGCATGTAATGCATGCAACGTCAGTCATGTTAAAAGTATTGAAAAGGTAAAATATTGGAACGTAAGAGTGACGGATATTTTGACGGCTGTCAAAATGTCTTTTCCATTTAAATGTCTGTATATGTTGTTGTAAAATTCGAGCAGTAGTGTGAGTAATGTATATTTTAATTAATTTAATATGCTTGTAATGCATATTATATATAAAAAAAGCTTTCTGCACTTCTCCTCCATATAAACTTTAACTATGCCAAATTTCACGTTCATCCGTTCGTCCGATTCGCTTAAAAACGGTTACAAAGTTTTAGTTTCCGGTATTAATATATATGATGATGATATAATTTCCCCTTAAAGAATTTTGAAGAAACGTTTTCTATTGCTGTGAGACGTGATAGCGGGCAATCAATTTCAGGCGGAAGTAGTAACTCCACCCTGATGTTTAATGATGGATTACCGCATAGTAACGGTATAATTAGTCACACTTAATAGTAGTGTATATTTCATTAGAGAATTTACGCGTACATGATTAGGTAATTCTAAGTTTTTGAATACGTTGAATTATATACGTGGAAATAAGACCTTCTTTTAAAATGTATAGGTACCACGGTTTTATATATTCAAGGTTTAACAGTGAGGCTCGTAACTTGAGCGCGGATACAAACCCTGAATAAATACGTCAGGGAATTCAAAGTAAACAGAGACCGAACCTCTCCGTCCACAGATACTGTTGTACGGAACGATGCAGATACGGTACGGCGATGTTAGCTACCTTTTGTTTTCATTATACGTGTTTTGATTTAGGTGCTTGTTATTCAATCTCGCGGAATATATCGGTAATATGAATATATTTGACTACATTTATCGAAAATTTGTTTAAATATAAACATAAACAAAGTCTTTATGTATTGACATTTAAATAAAATTATAGAGGTCTGCCGTTGTGTGCACATCACACAAAAATTACTGGATAGATTTCGATATTATTTGTTTTACTTTTACTTCTTAGGTACCAACCTGGTTTTTATTTAAAGAAAAAAAAATCACAATATACCTAATTAATATAGAGTTAGTAAAATTACAAGAAACTACAATTTTAATAAACACTACGCGTTCAGCTATGTCTGTAGTGGGGCATGCGGTGTGGTGCGCATACACAAGAGATGGCAGATGGGAGAGGTGGTATAGTATATATTAAGTAAAAAAAATATCTATGTTTTTTCTACGTACATAAAATTATATGTGTAGACGAAGTCGTGGTTACCAATTAGTATGGAATACATACGCTAACAACAAATCAATGACTAGAGACTCTGGGTTCATTTCTGATACATAGTGGTTTCACCATTCCACGAAGGGTACTACGAACCTTTCTTCAAACAAAATTGTTATGGTAATGTAAATACAGACATAACCGTATTTTATACATTCAGCCATACATATATAAATATACCAAGAATGTACACCCTACACCCAGTAGTACCGGTGAAGCTCAAAATCGTGCTCCATAGCGCCTAGTGAAACATATTTACAGAAAAAAAAAGTGTCGTAGCTTTTTTTTCTAACATAAATAAAATTAGGATACTCTTTATAATTCATAAATTACACTGAATAATTGTTTAATGCTATGAACAACATTTTTGACTATTATATTTTCTTTACTAAGCAAGTGTTTATTAAGAAGTTCCTTCAGGTATCAATAAAATCAAAAGTTTTTAAGTTCAACGTCAAAACGTTGCCATTAATCATTTCGGAAAATATTCCAGACGTTGAAACTAACCGGTAAGAAAATCAATTTTGTTTATTACTAGCTCTACCCACGACTCCACCTGCGTGAAACATAATGTAGAAAAACAATGACCAATAAAATCTTCTGAACGTGTAAGTCCATTTACCTATCTACTTTTCTCTCGTACTTAAGTCGCGTCGTCATTAAAATTACAATAACTTTTGATAGAATGAACCAAAGACTAAGTTATCTCGAGGATATGCTTTATAATATTCTTTGTGAGGTTTTATTCTGAACCCAGTACTTTAGAAGTGATACGTATTCATACAAACAGACAGACAGACAGAAATTTCTAAATATGATTGAAATGTATTCTATTAATTATTCCTAGACACCTGCAACATTTTTTTTTTCACGAAAATTGACAAAGCACTGACACATTAAATTCACATTCATATAATATTTATAGCTACATTATTATAATTATCTTTTTTTATTTACAGTCGTATATTATAGTGTTTAGTGAATTTCAAGAGACTCGCTTCAAGAAGTTCCTATCTTTAAATCTATAATCTTTTGATAGTTAAACTCTTTTTTCATAATCCTTGAACTATATTTTCCCGCTAACCAGTAATAAATACGTTTACAAAATTTATTGTAAAACATAACACTTTTAAAAATCTTCTATTTGTCTTACTATTTTTATTTATCTAATTATTTCTAGTATTCAAATTGTGTTAGCCATTATGAAATTCAAATTACATTTTTCCTAATATACAGTATTCAAGAATTTTTTTTGGAATGGCCAAGATAAGAATCCGTAACTAATATTCTACCTGTTACAAACAAAAGTATTAAAAAAATCAAAGTTCACAATAAACGTCAACTAATCCCGACATTCGAAACTATTCTTTCATCTTATGTCTATACCAGTTCTTGTATAGTTATAGTATCATTCCAGTTCCGCAGTGGACGATTTTAATTAAAGTTTTCTGTCGTTCTCTCTTAATGGAACAAATAAATGTGGCTTTGTCTGAAAATTGTGGTTTGCCCAGTAGAATTAACTTTTAAATAATGTTATATGCTTTGCGAGGACATCTTTAAACTAGAAGTATCGTGTACACACATGTAAATAAAAAAGACATTTTGACATCCGTCAATAGCGGACTTCAAAAAAGGTTGCGAAGGAGGGTGCTATGCTCGACTGTATGTATTTTTTTTTACTCTTACGCTCCAATTACTCTTTTTCATTCTACATTCAACAATGATATAATAACATATCTTATATATTAATATGTGAAGCCAAAACTTTGTACCCCATTTTAAATTTATCATAGTTAAAGTTTATATGGCAGAAAAGTGCATAAAGCTATTTTTTTTACATAAAATTTATTACAGGCATATTACATTAATGAAAATGTACATTACTCACACTACTGCTTAAATTTTACACAACATATACACACATGTTAACAAAAAAGACGTTTCGAACATCCTTCATCATTCTTATGTTCCAATTACCTTTTAAATATTTTTAACATGACTGACGTTGCATGCCTTACAATATGCCCTTTGAAATCAACTGGTCAAATTGTAGGTTAATTTTAGAATAATATAATATGTAAATTCATAATATAAATTAATATTAATTGATAAATCATTTATCTTTAGTAAATTTATGGAACTATTGAAATAATTATTATTCTCTTTGGTTTTATTGAATGTCAAAATTTTTAGGTGACAAGACTGCTTTCGCTTCATGTCACTTTGCTTCATGTTGCTATAAAAGTAAAGCAATATTTACAAAGTGAATGTCAATATTTTAATGTTTAGTATTTATTTATGGTGTACTCACTTCAAATGATGATTCAATAAAAAAATGAGTGAAAAATATACTGTAAAATCAAAATAAGAAAATTTGTTTGGTATAAAAGGTAATCCATGACTTACATCTCCGCGGTTACAATGATGCAGTTCAACTTGATGTAGCAATTATATTTAGTACAGTTGATGATAAATTATAAACAAAAATGAATTCATTTTCAAAAGTTATTGGTAGTATTATCTTTGTTTTGGATTCATCATTTGATTCTATTGTGTATCCATTACTTTTCCAAATGATGATACTGGGCATATCACTATTCCACATAATGTACAAACTTTATTTAATTCAATATCACCCAGAAATACCACGCACTCGTGGTGTCGTGGAAAATTAATTGAAAATGTGTAATGAGTTGCGATAAATTTCTTTATTTTCGTAAAGATATGTTTACTTAGTATTTGAGAACCTTACCACGTTATGTAACTGCCTGTTTTTTATTTCAAATTTATAATAAATTTCAATTTTCATTTAGACATCGATTTTTTTAGGCATAGAGTAGGCATGATGTAAGCCTTTGATTATAGAGGTTATACCATTTGATAAATGAACCCTAATATAGTTCAAACTTTAAAAATTTAATGAACTATGGTCGAATGTCGACCGCTGGGCGACCACTAGTTAAATTAAATATGTCACGATATCTAATTTTTTTGACCTGAGAATAGAAAGTAACGTAGATACTATGAACAAAAATAATTATTTAAAGTACAATTTTTAATTACATATTTTCCTAGAAACTGCCATCGTTTCAAATGGGTAGATGTATTCTTTCATATTTTATTCATAAACGACAGAACATCTGTAGATAATATGATAAAACATAAAATTTTCCTTTATAAATTTACCTTTAATTATTTAATACGAATTGTTGTTTTCATAATTGCAAAAAATGTGACAAAATATTTAGAATACTCTACGTTTAAGTTTTTTTTTTATGAAAATCGTTGAAAATACATAAAAACCGATAAACAATACCAAACACCAAAAAACATGTACACTTATTTTGTGTTTACATGTTTATGTTGTGATCATTACATTTATATCGACATACCTTTCAATGTTCTTTGCTGGCTTATTAAAATATTCGATAACATCAAATCTTATGTAAAAAATTCATAAAAAATCTTCTTTGTGTAACATAAATCAGTTTGATATAATAATAAGGAATTATATAATAACAACATTCAATCAACAATCGACTTATATGCAAAACATACGCCATAAATGCGATAATTCATTCCTAGCTAAAATATATTATAAATGGGATACATCTGTTAGGAACAAATAATAGAAAAAGTATATAATACCAGAGCTAACTATTAGCGTATTAGCGTAATAACATTTTAGCGATACAGTTAAATGTAAACGTGTAAATTAAAATTTTAGATATTTTCACATTATATGCAAGTTCGTAAAAACACAAGAAGAGTAAGATAATGTCTAATAAAGTCGCGTAGCGTCTCTAAACGACTTTTTGTCTGCAACAGGCACCTAATTTCTTTTAGCATTAAACGTTATCTTTAGGATATCAGAAAACAATTTACCGTGTTCTTAATATGTACTCTTTCTTATACTGCCTTACAAACCGTAATAGGTTCTTGGAAGGCAAAACATTTATAGTCTAAGTAAAATATATTAGAATTGAATATTATTCACTAAAGAATAATATTAATCATATAATAATAGTGCTTAAACTCAAGAAACGCTCGACAAATCTCTATTACTTTATGAGATTCTTAATTGAAATAAGTGGTTGACAATCCATAATGAAATAGGATTTAAAAATAAAATTGTTGTATTTCTTCACAGTGAAAATAATTAAACGATCCAATAACGGGTTTCTGTAATACACGAGGAATTCTGATGGTTTCAAGGAATACATTTTTTTTCCCGAACTGACTACGCTATTTACCAAGCAAGGTCTTAACAGCTTCACCGGACTACGCCAAGGAATACATATTAGAAGTCTTCGGTATACGCACAATGAAAACAAACTAGCATGAGTGGTTAAGATTACAAATATGTAGTTAAATATATTTAATGATAATGAACATAAACCTTTGATTTAATATATTGTGTTATCAGTATCAATATTATTTTTTTTTGTAGCGTAACAAAATGACGGCTCTCTTTCTAATAAAAAGCACGTTGTAATAAAAAACCACGGACTTCGACATGCAACTAAAAGAGACTTTACCGAGTTTATCACCAAGTGAATGGAAGTTACGTCACAGTCTAAGTACCTAATTGTGACACTATGGCAGGCTGTACAATAACCATACAACACGATAACAATGTCACACCATTACATTATTAATAAAAGCTGTTATAAAATAACAATAAAAAAATCAATACAATTAACACACAGTTATAGAACAATGGCACCGTCGCTGTATCTAAATTTAAACGTACCAAGAATTTTCATTAAAAATTCCTGTTCCAAGTACGAAGTTTGTATTAAAAATTAACCGTTAACTATTTCTGATACTCTACGTTCTATATTGGACGTTACGTGGAAATTTAATCGAACCTGCTAATATTGACCAGTGTTTCAATTTGCATGTAAATAAGTTTAACAGCTAACAACTAGCCGGCAACTTGGTAGCGATAAACATGGGAAAATGGTACTTGTTTGTTTGTAACCTGAATTATGAGGGTCTAATTAATTCAAAAGATTATTTAGATACACTACATGAGTAAGGATTTACATATGTAAAATTATAAATAAATGTAATTAAATTACAATAATCCATCTTAATAAAAATCAATTGCCAAATGTAGGTACGCATATCACTTTAGAACGGCTACACTTATTTAGGTCATGCTTTTTTTTGTGTTCGCTATTGTCAGGACAAGGTTTGTAATAAAGACAATGTTTCAAAAATTGTACGGAATGAATGATTTTGTAGGTTAAAATATCATATAAAAAAGTGAGTAAGACAATATTGAGACCTTCAAGGATATTCAAAGGATTGACAGATTAACGTTCAGCTACCATTTTGGAATGAAGTTCCTTATCGTACGTTACACACTCTGTGCGGATGGGAGCGCGACCAAAAAAAGTGTAATAAGACTTTTTTTCGACACTTCTTGCTATCGTTACAGCCGTGTATGATCTATATTCACCACCGCACACAACTCTCCCGCGTACCGAAATACACGGTGGCTCTCTTTTATACTTTTATAGTAAATAATTTATGTTTATTTCTAACATTAAGAAAGTTTTATTAATAAAATAAGTTTTATACAGTTCTTAAATTTTTATTTGTTACTAGCTGTACCCGCAGCTCCGCACGCCTTTTTTTTAAATCGTATTAAAGAATTATAGAATTGTGAGACTATGTACAATTACAGAAACGCTCTTTAAAGACAATTGTAAGTACGACGCGCACGCCACTAAAAGTAAGATTTAACGTGTACAGTAGATATATAAATACAAAAAGTGTGCCAAATGAGATTTGTCATCAGCAACACATTTGGAACCTTAACCCACCATATAACTACCACTGAGGCTCACATACACTGAATAAGGAACTAATGAAACAATAACTTAAAATAAAATATTATTATAAAGATTTATTACATTTAATATATATCGCCATTATTATAATTAAGATTTTGTGACTATACAAAAAATAAACCTGGTCTGTTCCGCAAGAAATTGTATTATGGAACACTTTACGTAATACGATTATAATCTAAGATCTTTTTAGGAAGACCTCTATATCATTAATGTTATTAATAATTATAATGTCGAATTGTAAACAATAAGCTGATTATTTTTCTTATTAAAAACAAAGAATGAATTGAAATCTTGCTAAATTTCATGCAGACAAATTCGCGGGTAACAGCTAGTCTAAAATAGAATAACCTCAATTACTTTTTATTAGGTTCCCTATCTACTAGTGAAAATCCCGCGAAAATCGATGTAACCGTTTTGGTGACAGCACAGCGGGCGAAGCCACGGTTAACAGCTAGTATAAATTAAAATTGCTTAAATAACTTTTTATAATATCAGCTATCTGCCAGTGAAAGTTATCTGAAGATCGATCGAATCGTTTTGAAGATAGCACTGCGGGCGAAGCCACGGTTAACAGCTAGTATAAACTAATATTGCTTCAATTACTTTTTATAATGTCCGCTATCTGCCGGTGAAAGTCCCTTAAAAACCGTCGAACCGTTTCGTAGATAGCACTGCAAACGAAGCCACATCTTACATCTAGTCTGAATTAAAATTACTCAAATTACTTTTTATAAGGTCAGCTATCTGTTAGTTAAAGTGCCGTGGCAATCGGTCCAACCGTTTTGAAGATAGCATGGCAGACGAAGCTGCGGTTAACAGATAGTCTAATTTAAAGTAGCGTAAGTAACGCGCTGTAATTTTTTCTATCTGCCAGTGAAATTCCCGTCAAAATCGGTTCAGCCGTTTCGAAGATTACCTGGATCAAACAGACAGACCGACAAAATTTTTAAAAATTGCATTTTATTTATCAGAAGCGTTGTATACTTTCATACCCAATCAGTGAAAAAAAATATTTTGATATTACATACAGACACTTCATTTTTATTATAGGTATATATAGATTAACTTAATTATCCAAAATCACTGTCGAAGCGCTTATGACATATCTATACAGTTATAATATAATATCATTGAAGCAAGCAATGTTTAGTACCTACTGAACGCACCACACACGCAATTTTACATTGAACAAAAATTTCTCCTATATTCCACGCAGACGAAATTACGGGTAACAGCTACTTACAAAATAAATGACAGAATATTTCGTTCCTTTCTTATAAAATAACATATAGTTGATGTGTAATTAGTATTAAATAAAACGCTAACTTTAAATGGTCATATATAATTATGTATAGCATGATCAGGAATTCAGTGCAAAAAGGATTTTGACAGCTTCTATATAACATGACAAGTTTTTTTTTTGGAAAACCTATCTTCTAGATTATTACAGCCATTGTTGAGTAGATAATAATATTAAAAGTATATTGTGATTACTGTTCTAACGAGATGATGGCCCTCTTGTTAGAACTTTCCATGGAGTTTCTGTGGCATCTAAGAATTCATGCTCTGTGGTATTAGTTCCAATCGACTTCACGTGTGCACAATAACCGAACTTGATCACGTACAACACCACGATTATTACAAAATATAGGGTCAACACAAGATTGTGCATAAAATATAAAACCCACTGCATGACAGACTAAAGTCCCGCCGAAAACTCCTGGATAAAAAACACATGATAAGTTACAAGCCTCGTTTAACTTTTTCACCGTAATATAGTCGCACAAATATTATATCATATGTATGACATCGAGATAACTTAAGTATAAATAGAAGCCAATTTTAGATTCTAGAATTTTAGAAACCCTTGACTCTATTATGCGCAAGAACAAACTTCGTCCGAACTGTATACAGATAGGTCAAAAAGATTGACGAGAATTATATGTAGGTTGTATTAAGAGGTGGTAAAGCTACACTGAAGCTATTAATGGTTTCAGCATGAATGGGTCGGCTCGACCGGGATAGTCGCAGTTTTCTCACAGAAAACCGATGTGAAGTAATAGTGCTTGCATTGTTGCGTTTCGTTATCACTATCTCACTTCAATTGACGCTAAAAGACTGCAGACATTAGATCTACAACTAAGGTGGAAGACGTACTAAAGAAAATAAGACGGTTAAAATGGCGAGGGACAGGACATATGACAAGGGAAAGCAGAATGAAATGGACTAAAATTATAACAGAATGGCAGCCACGTGATGGCAAAAGAAAAAGAGGAAGGCAAGCTAGAAGTCTAGAAAAGCTACCAATAGAGAAGAATGGAAACAGCTGGAAGAGGCCTATGTGTCACTTGACACGCTGACCACTGAACCGGGAAACCCGATGTATTAGATCTAAATTAAAACAATTTGTATGTAATATCATTATTTAGTATCAGCAATAAAGGCTAATTATATATATCACTTCAATTTGTCGATCTAAATTATCCAATGTGTTTTCATAGTATCTGTAGCCTGTAACTGAATTAATTACAATCCCAAACACCGGGTAAAAAGGACACAAGTGAATATAATATTTGGTACGTTGTTATTATTTTGACAGTATTTTCCCTCATAAATATTACTGTCGCACTTTCTCTCTATTAATATTATACAGAAATGGATTTAATTTAAATTACTTCTCAAGCCCCAGCTCGTAATCCGATTACTGAACAAGTTTTAGCGATATATTTTAATTTTTAGTTAACAAAGCCTTTGCATTTCCCAACTCAGTGGCGTGTCCTACGATGGAAAGGATTTTATTCATTAAAATATTATTAAACTCGCGTTTATAGGTATTAATTTAGACTGAGACCAATATCAATTATCAGCATTTTTTTTTATCGTAGCACGGCAAAGTAACTGTCCTGTATCTGATGGTGAGCACAGTATAATCTAAAAATAATGGAGACCACCGAGAGACACGCTATCCTTCACCGGTCGCCGCTGTCATGCCGGCCTGCATAAATGTCTCTTCACGTTATGCTTGAAGGACCCCATATTATAGGAAGGAGGGAACACACTGGCCGGGAGATTGTTCCACAGCTTCACGGTACAATTGTAATTTTATCAGTTTTCTATTATTATTGATAAGTTTTGTAACCTTTAAATTGATAAACGATAAAACTTTTTGGTGCAATATTTTATAAAAATCGATTTTTAAATCCAGATATACAGACATAGAAACCTATAGATGGGTTAATCTAAATTTTTCATTATATTCGTGGTCTGTATAATAGATACCTATCTCAAAATTTACATCCTCGCGAAGTAAATTTAATATGATGTTGTATTCGTAATCATAAAATTTACAGCACTTTATCATAGACGTAAACTTCAGGAAATATTTTTGTCACTTATATAATAACGAACAGCGCCACCTATCTATTATTCAATTTACTGTGCTGTAATAAATGTATCACAAAGATAAACATTTAAAAAAACTTCTCCTGGCGCTTTTGAACATTAACACCCCGTCTTGTCAGAATTCTTATCATACTACAGTACATTTATACAAATACGATTGGTATGAAAAAAAATTATATTCCAAATCTCAAACATTCTTAAAATTCTTAAGAAAACTGATTCTATTTTTTTTTAATATACTCACCATATATTATAAAACAAAGTCCTCTGCCACATCTGTCTGTCTGTTTGCGATTAACTCAAAAACTACTTAACGGATTTTCATGCGGCTTTCACCAGTGAATAAAGTGATTCATGAGGAGGGTTTAGGTATTTGACAAATCTTACTATTTTTAACTATAATTTTAATTATATATATACAATTGTGTTTATATATAATTAAAATTATAGTTAATCCCAAGGAGGGTTGATGTCGGGCAGGCGGCCGATCGTAAAAATTAAGCCAAATCATATACCACAACATGGCAAACATGTTGTACCGACCCTACTTATGTGGGATAAGGGTAAGAAGAAGAAGGTATACAATTGTGTTTATATATAATATAATTTTAATTAAATAAATTAAATTTTATACATTTATCTTGAATTTTATTATATTACTTTTTGTTATTATATAAATTACGCAATTTTCCTCGCTATATAAAAGGGATTAAACCACTTTAATCTTCTTGAAAATAGGTCGACCAGTCATTGCTCCGAAAAATACACTTGCTTGTTAAGGGTTAAAATGTAATCTCAATAACAATAAAATATACAACAGAACAAGAAGAAGGAGATAGATTTTGATCTTTAAAAGAGTGCTTTACTTCTGGTATTATTACACAAATTACTGATCCCATTTATTAAAAGATTAAATGAAGAGTGCATTTAAATTAAAAACACTTGTAAAGTAATATTGCGTTCTGGGTTTCTAAGGGTTTTTTTATCTCCAATATGTTTGCGCATGTGAAACACGATACCCCAACAGTGAAGCCGTCGAAGGTCCAAAACGAGAAGAGCGAACACAAACCCGCTTTGTACAGTCTGACCCAAATTACCTCACTTTATATGCAAATGAATCCCACAACGGGCGCCACTTCAGCAAAGAATGGATAATTTCTTGGGGCTTTATTTTTATTTGAATCTTTTTAATTAATTTTTAACTATGTTGACCAAATGGTTGTAACAAGTATCTCATTATCCCAAGTCCAGAGGTTTGAGGCGTGGTCCGTACCAACTCCAAATATTTTGAAGTGCAACTTCCTATGGCATGGTAGGAAAAAAATTTCATTACGTATTTAACGTAAGGTAGGTTTTATGTATTTTTGCGAATGTATGTATAAGTGTAATAGTAGTATACAAAAATAAGTCAATATATAGTAAGTCTTTAAGCTACGGGACTTCGTATAATATATAGTTCAGGAGCATTCTCATATATATATATATATATATATATATATAGTCTGTCTGTTCGCGATAAACTCAAAAACTACTGGACGGATTTTTATGGGGTGTTCAACAGTGGATAAAATGATTCATGAGGAACGTTTTGATATGTAATTTGTCAAGGATTTTTTTATAATAAGGGTGGGACAACCTTTGCCGAGCCCTCTAGTATATATAATATTATATTATATAATTTAAAACTAATCACTTGAAAATCTATATATATAAATAAGCTAGGTAGTACCACCCTCTCATAGAAAACCGACGTGAAATAACAGTGCTTGCATTGTTGCGTTTCGTTCGGTCAGTGAGAGCGCCGGAGACCCACCTCCCCTCCCCTCTCTTCTCTCCTCTCCCTTTCCCTCCCCTAACCCATTCCTCCAAAAGATGGCAACGCACTTGCGACTCCTCTGGTGTTGTTAGTGTCCATGGACGGTGGTGTTCACTTAACAGCAGGTGACCCACCTGTTTGTTTGCCACCTATGACATAAAAAAAAAAAAAAGCTAATTTTCAAAATAACTGAATCGGTTTTTAAATGATTTTTACAAGCAGGTGAAAGGATTTTCCATAGGCGATAATTAGTAATGACAAACTTACAATAGTTTTTTCTTTTGTTTCATAAATACTGTAATTTCCCTCGTGAATATTAATAGAAATAGTAATCTGTACACTTCCCCTATTATAAAGAAGTAAAAAGAATATGCACGGATGTTATACAGTAATTTTAATGCTCGCTTCGCTGTTACCTTCGCGCTGAGTGCTGTGTGTTTCAATCACACACAGGACGATTTGTGTATACAACAAATGTTCGTGCTGAAATCAACTGTATTCTGTAATCTTTAATTGTCTGTCTGAGAAATTTCTTGTGACGCAGTTTTTTGTGGGCATGTTCCCGCTGTATTAAAAAAAAGTTTAGTTATTTATATGATGTAATTTGCTAAGACCAATAGGAACGGGGCACCAATGAAGAATGTTTCAAAATCAGGGTTAACGTACGTACTATTTAAAGATTTGTGCCGTGTGGTGCCTGCAGAGTAGAGTAGCACCACCCTATATCTTCCCGTGGGTATCGTAAAAGGCGATTAAGGAAGTGTGAGACAGTACTGACCCCTTGTACTTTCTCACTGTGATACTGTACCATCCGTCTGAGTCCTTCGTCCAGAAGAACAAGGACGAGTATGTGCACCTGTGTCTTGCGTGTACACTTGTACACCTTAATATATCCTGCGCATATGACCGCTTCAACAACAACATTTAAAGATATAATCACCTTCTACGTAAACAAAGTAGCGTTAAAGTTAGCATTAGCCAAAGTAACTATCCCACCCGGACTAAGTTAGTTTAGTATAAAACAAAAACGATGTAATGAATTAACCTAAACAATAACGTTAACATTATTTACAATAGAATTTTTAAAAACGTATCCAATAACAACTCATGGTAACAATGTAATTTTAAAACAGCAATTTTTCTTATACCCGTACATTTCAAGTAGGGACCTTTATAGCTACAACAATAAATAATTAATGCTTCGTGAGACATGTCATGACCTAAGTATTGATTGATTTGACGGTCTCAAATACATGTTTGAGTTTACAAGTGATTCAATTCGTCTGTATAGCATGTACTTGTCATTTGCAATTTACCTTATTAATAATGTTAACAAGCCAAATTAGTCAATTTCGTTAAAGTTATCACCGACAATTACCAGTAATATTTTCCAACTGCTCGTCAATTATAACAATTCTTACACCGGGTAATTAAACTTATGTGTGAGGTAAGCATTTTTAATACATGTTTGTACATTTCTTCGTTTAGTGCAAACACATTATTCAAAAGAGCTCAATATAAAAAATGTAAAAGCGAAGATTATTCAAAGAGCCTTTTATTAAATTTAAGATTTGTTTTAGTACAGACATTTTTACGCTAATTATTAATTAGTTTTAAATGTACACTCTCGAGCTTGCCTTCTGTAAATATGTATTTTGTGCGACCGACTAACCGTGCTATTGTTACTTCAAAATGTGCCTCTTTTCTCTAGGCTTACGTTTCAAAAACAACTTGTCTCTTACAAGGCAAGTTAATAAATAATACACCGTGTCTGCACTAAGCGTTTTCTGGAAGAGCCACAATGAACGTGAGAAAGAACCGCGTGCAGCTCGCGAGCCGCGGTTTGCCGACCACTGATTTAGTGGAACTGAAACATGTTATCGCAGAACATAAATCGATAGGAATGCAATCACTAAATTCACCTACAAGTTCTAAATTAATCAGAAATTGTTGCTTCTTAGTTCACTTGTTGTTTATTACCATTGTAAATTACTTTAGATTTTCAGAGGGTTTTTTTATACTTTATAGATTGTATATCATATATTAATAGAATGTATTCGGTATCAAGCGGGTAGACAGTTACTGATGTCGACTCTTCATTCTCTTATACAAGATGTTGGAATGTTTCATGGGTTATTATCCAAACCTAATAGTATTGAAGCACTGAATTTATTTAAGACTAGCTGTACCCACAGCTCCGCACGCGTTTTTTTAAAATCGTATTAAAGAATTATAGAATTGTGAGACTATTTACAATTACAGAAACGCTGTTTAAAGACAATTGTAAGTACTACGCGCACGCCACTAAAAGTAACATGTAACGTGTACAGTAGATATATAAATACAAAAAGCGTATCAAATGAGATTTGTCATCAGCAACACATTTGGAACCTTAACCCACACCATATGCATAACTACCTCAGTGCTCACTTACACTGTATAAGGAACTATTGAAACAATATTATTATAAAGATTTATACTTACATTACATTTAATATACATTACCATTATTATAATTAAGATTTTGTGAATATACAAAAAATAAACGCTTGTCTGTTCCGCAAGAAATTGTATTATGGAACACTTTACGTAATACGTTTATAATCTAAGATCTTTTTAGGAAGACCTCTATATCATTAATGTTATTAATAATTATAATGTCGAATTGTAAACAATACGCTGATAATTATTTATCTTATTAAAAATAAAGAATGTGTTGAAATCTTGCTAAATTTCATGCAGACAAAGTCGTGGGAAACAGCTAGTCTAAAATAGAATAACCTCAATTAAATTTTATTAGGTTCGCTATCTACCAATGAAAATCCCGTGTAAATCGATGTAACCGTTTTGTAGAAAGCACTGTGGGCGAAGCCACGGTTAACAGCTAGTATAAACTAAAATTGCCTAAATTACTTTTTGTAAAGTCATCTATCTGCCAGTGAAAGTTTCGTGAAGATTGGTTTAACTGTTTTGGGAGATAGCATTGCGGGCGAAGCCACGGTTAACAGCTAGTATAAAGTAAAATTGCTTGAATTACTTTTTATAAGATCAGCTATCTGCCAGTGAAAGTTATCTGAAGATTGATCGAACCGTTTTGAAGATAGTACTGCAGGCGAAGCCACGGTTAACAGCTAATATAAACTAAAATTGCTTAAATTACTTTTCATAAGGTCAGCTATCTGTCAGTGAAAGTTTTGTGAAGATCGGTTGAACTGTTTTGAAGATAGTACTGCGGACGAAGCCACGGTTAACAGCTAGTCTAAATTAAAATAGACTAAATTACTTGAAATGATATCCGCTATCTGCTGGTGACAGTTTGCTGAAAATCGGTCCAATCGTTTTGAAGATAGCATTGTAGACGAAGCCGCGGTTAATACCTAGTCTTTAGAGTAGCCTAAGAAACCTGCTGTAATTTCAGCTATGTGTCAGTGAAATTCCTGTCAAAATCGGTCTAGCCGTTTCACAGATTACCCGGAAAAACAGACAGAGTGAATTTTTTTTTTAATTGCATTTTTGTTTTCAGCAGCGTGTATACTTTCATACCCAATCAGTCAAAAATTTTTATTTTGATATTACATACAGACACTTCATTTTTATTATATGTAATATAGATAGATAGAAGAAGATGTTGAGTCGTCATTAATGACTCTCTAGTAGTTTATATCTGTTTTAATAATGTGTTTTATTTAAGATATTCAGCATGTAAATTAAGTTTACTATGGAGATGTTATATTAAAAAAAGCTCCTAAATAAAAAATAAAAAAAATTGATTCTAGCGTTCGACCACAGTTTGATCTGATGTTAAATAGCGATGTGGTCTAATATGGTAAATTCGATAAATCTAGAGAGGGCTGGCTTTCAAATGCGGCTGTTGGGACACATCAGCAGGTACATGGTGACAGATTTTCTACTAGAGCTAGATAGATAGCCAGGCGGACTTAGAATGTGCCCTACCAGCATGTACGATTTCATTACGAAGTTTTCTTTCACCGAAAGCTTCACAGTTGCTAGATTTCGAACCTACGTCGATCAACACGGTGTCCGTCACGCTATTAACTGCTTTTGAGAAACTGATATTATAAGCTTACTTAATGGTTTCTAAAGAATTTTCCCTCTATTAGAGTCTGGAGACGCTTTAAGATAAGTGGTGTCTTTATATATTGCTATAGATCGTATGTCCAGAAGTAAAAATACTAGAATAATGAAGTCTTAACGGAGTCAGATAACGTTACAGTTGCGAGAGTTGCAAGTAAAGGAAAAATGCTTGCCACTGTACAGAACCTAATTCCCCATTTATCAGATGCATATTTAGCACGCCATAATGAGATCTCTCACCGCCTAATATATATAGAGCCACCCCTAATTAGAGCTGGGAAAACGTAGTCAGAAATCTGGAGAATTGCAGAGCGAATATGTAGATAAGTGTAATCTACAACGTTACGTAAGGGGTCGCTGTGAGTTAATGTAGAAAGTTGTGGTACACTACTGTCCGGGGCGAGCTTAGATAAGCTTTTAAAATAAAATTTAAAGCAGTAAGCGTTTTTTCTCTTAATCTACAAATAAACGAGCTGTTTCAAGTTGCACTTAAGTGAACAACGTTATTTTATTTCGCTCTTATCCCGTTTATAAGTTTAACCATCTATTTTGATGTTTCCTGTGAAAATGCTCGCTGCGACAGACTCAGAAAAATAAATAAAGACACCTTAATCGTTTCTCTTTCGTCTTATTCCGGCAGCAAGCTGCTTGTCTCTATAGGTCTTGGTTATCTTTTTAGTGTTCGTCACAGACTAATTTCTTATCTAATAAATATAATAAAATCTTATCCGATTATATTGTTACCACATGTTAAAAATGCACTATTATCGAACACTAAAGAAGAAGCTAGAACTATAAACAAATAACATGCATATACTCGAAGATGCTGCTGTGACGAGCCAATTCATAGAACACGTACACATGTGTATCGGTCCATGTATCGTAACCACACAAGGTCTATAAATAGTGTATCTAGAAACTTCTTTTAAACTTTATCGGTTTGTTATAGATCAGTTTTAATACACTTTGGAAATCTCGACTCATCGTTTTTAACGAATGTATCTATATGTGAGCTTGGTATGACCGATAACACTTTTATAACAAACAATAAAGGAAAATAGTATGTTTATTTTGATCTTGGGTTTTTGAACATTTTTTTTTATATTATAGGAGGTAAACAAACAGGCGCGTCACCTGATGTTAAATAATCACCGCCGTCCATACACTAGCAACACCAGGAGAGTCGCAAGTGCGTTGCCAGCCTGTGTTTTTAGGGGGCGAGGGGAAATGGGCCTCCGACGCTCTCACTGACCGAACGAAATGCTACAATGCAAGTACTGTTACTTCACTTCGATTATCTGTACCCATTCATCCTGAAACCAGTAATAGCTTCAGCGTGGCTCTACCAAAATACTTTTACTGTAAACGGCATTTTATTACCCACAAATGTACCTATATCATTACATCATCAAAATGTATGATAGTCAAATTCGAACTTACAATGCAAAAAAATACTAAGTTAGTACTCATAAAACTAACCAGTGATGTTACTGATGCATACGTAAATCAGGAGAATTAAGGATATGGAACAGCCGTAAATGTTAGTTGCCATAAAATAACCTATCAAATATACGAGCGGAGTGAACATAGGTATAATAAACTACACTTTATTATAACGACGTAGGTGGTGGAGTAATTGCTCCAGCCACTGGATTTATGCATCTACAAAAGTTTAAGTGGCAATTCGGTACAAATAGCTTCCTATAAACGAACATAGATTGTAATAATTTTGTCAAAGCCCGTGTATTAAGTTGTTTTTATATACTGTCTCGGTGATTCATTTTTCAATATACTTGCACGTTATTATTATCATAGCTATGTATGTATATATTAGGGTGGTTCATTTCCGAAAAAAAGAAATTTGAATGGTTTCAAGTTAAAGTTTTACACTTTAAATTGAAATTGTAAGTACTTAAAATTAATATGAAGAGCGCTCAAACTTGGTGAGAATTTGTTTTTCTATATGTAGATAGATATTTTGGATGAGCAACGAAAAAAAAAATAAGTTTGCTGAAATGAACCACCCTAGTATATATATACACTTTATGTGACGAAAATAATTGTATTGATTAAAATATTTAACTATGTGATGTTATTCAATTTTATCGCACTAACATTACGTTATCTATATACTAATATTATAAAGAGGTAAAGTTTGTGAGTTTGTGACGTTGTAGGGGGTAATCTCAGGAACTACTGGTCCGATTTGAAAAATTCTTTCAGTGTTATATAGCCCATTTATCGAGAAAGGTTATAGGTTATATACCAGCACGCTAAAACCAACAGGAGCGGAACACCAATGAAGTATGTTTCAAAATCGTTTTTTTTCCTCTTGAAAGCTTCCGTTGCGTGTTAGCGTTAACCCATAGTAACTATTCCACACGGACGAAGTCGCGGGCAGAGGCTAGTGAAATATAAACAATCTTAGCTTATCTTTATATTATATTTTTTCTGTCCATGTGTATGTGACTGAACTTCTGAACGACTAGACCGATTTTGATGAAATTTTATGTGTGTTCCAGCGGATTGAAAAATGTTTGAGATTTACCATTGAACCCGGTAGGTGGCGCTGCGGTTGAATGTTACGATTACTTTTATTATCAAGACAGGACAATGTCCGCCGAGCCCGCTAGTTATATTTATAAGATTAGATACTTTGACGATCTCTTCAGTCTTCAGTATATCTCCTTCATCTACGGTACCTACAATAATAATAATGGGGTTTTCTTTTTTTTTGCACCAAAAGAACTTGAGTAAGAAAAATGTCCGCATGAATTTCTTTATAAATAATTGGCTAAACGCAATTTTATTCAGTGGTTAAACGTGATTCGTGGTTTTCTTTGCAAGCAATGAATTTAATTGAAAGTTATTATTATTATTATGTCGACGTATTTCACACCATGTTTTATAATACACTTGCAAACAATGATATTGTAACTAAAAAGCTGTATATACGTTACCTACATGATAGTTTGACGAAAAAATTAAATGATAACGGACACATACGTAAAGTAATATTGTACCGCCACACTATCTTAGATAATGTACTCTCACTAAGCACGAGTGACGACACACGGAAGAGAGTTGTAGCGCCTTCCAACCACGCCATATCATCTTTCAGTCATCCGTTCTATAGATAATGGGGTACATACATTTAAAATTCATTTTAAAAAGTTTTACAGTGCAGTCACTTTGTCGTAATACAATAAGAAAAAAAAATTAAGACCTTATATATTTGTCACAACACAAAAGTCGAGGTGGTGTAATGGTTTAACCGGTGGAATAACAGCCCGATGGCCGCAGGTTCGAACCCCGGCATATGTACCAACGAACTATTCGGAATTCACGTACATTTACCAGTTTCAATCGGTAACACTATCGGCTGGCGGTGAAGAAAACTTCCTGAAGAAACCTGAACCTGAGAAATATTCTTGTAGTACTAATGTATGTGGGAAAACATAGAACTGGGGGTTTCTAGTTTGAAATCACCAATACGTCATGGGCTGGCGTGGTGATCACGCCCACACCTTCCCTCGGGAAGAGGCTTATAGTGCAGTGGGTTCCTTACAGGCTGATGATTATGAACAAATAAACGTTTCTCCGTTATTTTTATTTTCTATAGAGGGTTTTTTTTTTATTATTGCACGGCGAAATGACTGCACTGTGCCTGATGGTAAGCACAGTACAATCCAAAAACAATGGCGACGACCGAGTGACACAATATCCATCACCTGTCGCCACTGTCATGCCGGCCTGCCAAAAGCTGGATATGCACAGGCTGATCCCGAAACGCGACCCGCAGAAGCGAGTCATTGTGACGGGCTTTTTCGCCGTGTACATGGTGGTTGCGACCTAGTCAGGCTGTAAAACCCTACCAGCCCGCTTTCGCCTTTGCCTCGTTCGTTATTCAGCAGGGTGCACCACGTGCAGGTGAGATTGGCTTGGATGTCTCAAGTCTTAGATATTATTCGACACCCCTTACACCCCAATATAATATAAAATACATATGTTCAGTACAACCGGCTAGAGGCTTTGGTCATGAATCTGATAAAATAAAATAATAAAGCCGTTACCATATATACTATATAAATATTTTATTGACAATATTAAAAAAATCGGACTTGCACTGACGAAGAATGTCATACTGTAAACGATGAGACAAACATTTGTTCTCTTTATTAGGTCGAAGGAAGAAATTTATAGAATCAATTAATTTCAGAATTCTCTCCCGGTTATTGTTTCATTACAGCAATGTTTGCGGAATCCCTGAAAAAGGGGAATAAAATTCTGTTTTTAGAATGTGAGAATTGTGTTTTTCATTTATAACATTGGGATATAATCACCTCACCAATGGTATAAGCAACAATTTATATTTATTTAGGTAATAGTGTATGTGAGTAATATTCTGTAAAACTTTTTGTTATGTAAAAGAGTGGAACCTTCGAGCAGAATATTTAAACGAACGGCGAATATCAAAATAAATCGCGCAACGATCACAAACATTCGTCAGTCCGCCTGTATGTAAGCAACATATAACTTTCTTTTTCACACAATTATCGAGAATATGCCACTTACTTCCACATTTTATCTAAGACAGTGTGGGGTTACAATATTACTTTATGTATGTGTGCGTTATCGTGCCATTTGTTTCATCAAAATATCATATAGGTAACGTATCTAGAGCTTTTAGTTATAATATTATTGATCACAGATGATAAAACGAATAACCGTTGACAAATAATATTCAACATTAGATAACACGAAATTTTCAAATAGGAATTCTAACATATAACTCTCTTTTTCACACAATTATCGAGAATATGCCACTTACTTCCACATTTTATATAAGACAGTGTGGGGTTACAATATTACTTTATGTATGTGTGCGTTATCGTGCCATTTGTTTCATCAAAATATCATATAGGTAACGTATCTAGAGCTTTTAGTTATAATATTATTGATCACAGATGATAAAACGAATAACCGTTGACAAATAATATTCAACATTAGATAACACGAAATTTTCAAATAGGAATTCTAACATATAACTCTCTTTTTCACACAATTATCGAGAATATGCCACTTACTTCCACATTTTATCTAAGACAGTGTGGGGTTACAATATTACTTTATGTATGTGTGCGTTATCGTGCCATTTGTTTCATCAAAATATCATATAGGTAACGTATCTACAGCTTTTAGTTATAATATTATTGATCACAGATGATGAAACGAATAACCGTTGACAAATAATATTCAACATTAGATAACACGAAATTTTCAAATAGGAATTTTATGTTACACTAATCACGTATAGAGTCGATGCAGTCGGGAATGGCAATAAACACTGAAGGCACTGTAACTATTTATCCGGGCAGAGCTTCGCCTTACAGTAACTTCCACATAGGAGTGCGTGCAGATCAGCGACATCTTGCCCTTTATATGCTGAACTCCCACCAATGTAGTCTCACACCGGGGTGAATAATGAATAGCCGACCAATAGCGTTCGAGGTCATTAGTAACACCCCCGATAAAGTCAATAGCGCGGTATCGCAAGTCAATAGTGGTTCCCCGGGGGGCGTTGTAGTCTCACCTCTCGGGTATGTCATAGCGGTACCGGACGTAGTCATTAACATCTACTATATTCTTTTCATCATCCGTAATATCACAACAAATCTTTCTTTTTTACCATTCACAAGTTTCCACAATAAGTTGACATAGTATGATTTATTTTTCAGACTCGTCAGGTGTTAGTGATATATTATTCGAAGGGTTAGGCGGGGGATCATCCTTTGAAATTCATGTCGTGTTTATATTGTGTACAAATGACACAGCTAACTTCCGATGTTTGGGATATTACAACGTATCGTATAAAAATGACAATGTTATAATATATACCGTAACAATTATTTACCTATAAATTTACTTAATATCAATATATAGAAGTGTTTTCAGGTTAATGTATGGTATAATTAAAAAAGTAACATTAAAAACTATGTGGTATAAAGAACTTATGACATTTTCGTTTATAAAATGAACGTGTAATTTAATTACTATGGGTCCATAATAAAAGTTATAGGTGGCAATAACGCCTACACATCGGTGTGAATTACGGTGTTGTTCTATTTTACTGTTATACTTGTATGCGATCTCGATAAAAATAAACAAAGAATGCCTCATCGACCGTGGGTACGCAATTGCATGATGTTCTAAATATAGTCTGTCAAGAACTTTATCGAATCCTTCGAGAAATGATGTACGCCTTCCAGAGTTTTCCACCCTTCTTTATTGTATGGTATATAAGCGCGCCACGGGGCGTCCGAGCAATATTCTATTCTAGACATTGAAGTTAATATAATGAGAAACAAAATAAAGAGATCTTCAAGCGATTATTAAATGTAAATGTGACTGTAGTGCAATTATACTATAATGAGTCTACTTGATTTTAGTCTGTACAAGTATAGAATAAATTTCATCTGACTAAATGATATTTGATTTGTTCACGGGCGTAACATTACTATAATTATTGGTATAAATTATTGTCAATTGTGTGTATTGGGTAAATAGTTGTTTTTTATTGTATTGCATAGTGGATGACACGATAACAAAACGAACATTAATCATGACTATGACTATGAGGAAGGTGAAATGATAAACCATTCGTACTTATCGCTTGTTGCATAAAGCTTGTTTGTTCGCAACAACGACCAAAAACTGTCGTTGTTAATGATAACATCGGACAACAGATAATTAACAACAGAACAATAATGTCGTTAATAGTTTGTTACCAATTCTATATGAGTTGATTTATTAGCTGTTGTAATAATGGGCACCTTTAATAAAAGTTATAAATTTCGTTCAAATAATATCTCGTACAACTATCAAGAACAACAAAACTCATACGTCAACTCTATTACGAGTTATGTCTAAAAGTTTAGTACATATTATCCTGTATTCTAAGCAAGACCCGAAATAATATGATTTATTTTTTAAGATCAGAAAATCTTATTATCGCTAAGATAAATAAATTATATAATTACGAAGAATAAGAAAATTGATGAACTTTACTATTTCAAGTGCCAAGCAACATTTGCGTTTCTATTGCCTAAAACAATAGGCTTATGATACAAATCTTGTCAAAGAGGGACCTTCTGATTATTAATAACGATTAACCTGGTTTCAGTAACATCTCAGTGTTACCCAAAAGATGCGATTGCTAATTGCGGTTTTGGAGAAAAAAACATCATGCTGTAACTATGGCATTGTCTATGTCAATCTCAAGGTCGAATCTTATAAAGACAACACTATTAACAAGCGCTTATTCATATCTAGGTCAATCTGTTTTAGCGTGTAAATCATAAATATAAAGTTGACTTTAGGACCCCGAAACGGACAACCCATTTTTTTGTACTACCCCTAGCGTTGCTAATAGGAACATATAGCTGACTTCTAGGTTACGGAGGTTTTTTTTATGAATTTATTTCAGATTTTTAGCAAATAATAACACCTAGTTCACTACTAAATGTAATTATAACTACTAATATGGATGGTTATGATTTTAAAGTGAAAAATCAGATCCTAACAGCTTTATTACGGCATATTAGGAGCAAATTTCAAGATTTTTTTAGTATGAGTTGCATTGTAACTACACATTTGATAAGATTAATCTAACGTTGTTATGGTAGTCCACACTACAACACATCAATATCAATACAAGAAGGCAAATCTTCAGTAATTGTCGGAGTTTAATATTGTTACAATAACTAATGTCATATTCGCACGATGAAGTTTTTACTATTTGTCGCGTAAAAAAAAATGGAAATTAGCAACCGTTTATTAAACAATCATCGTGCAACAAGTAATAGGTGTGAGAGGGAGAGTATTTCACGTGGCTTACACACAAAGTCACGGTACGAGTAACGAATAACCATTTCTATATCTTGGCATTGTTACAAATTGCAACTGATAACAGCTTATGACAAACTATTGTAAACGAGCACAATAACATAATTCATTGTTATTATCTAGCCGTTATTGTTATCTGTGGTAATTATTGATTATATTGGATACAGATAAAAATCACTGACAAAACCAACTTAAAGTCATCAAACCCTTGAAACTTAAACACCACTTACAATCACTATTCCGATATTATTCCACTTTAAATATTGATAAAAAAACTAGGGCTTACAGTGTCTCTAAAGATAATTAACATAATTTAAAATGGTATGAAAGTTGTTTCATTCGAATAAATTTTATATATATATATATAAACATATTAATTTTAAACATTATTATTAAAAACAAGTTTTTATTCAAATGCGCTAGAAGCTTATTTCTATTTTTAATGTGTATAGCGGCTATTTTGTAACTAGACAATTTGTTTTTATTTCATTTTCGTGTATTATCATGACTGAACAAACATGCAAAATTGCATAGGTTTAATAAAACTGATTCTAATTTAGTTTGCAAGAATTGATCTTAACAAACTAACAAACATCGAAAACTAAACAAAAACTTGTACTAAATATGGAATTAGAATTTACTGGTACATGGCTCGACTAAGACCACTAAATATTTATTAAAATACTAATTTTGTTACCTAGAAGCTTCCATCAAAATATATATTTGGCGCCTTCACGGTAATAAGTTCGATATGTCCTCTTATGGCTTTTTCTTTGATCGCATCTTTGAATTGCATCTGATATTAACAGAAATTCTCTAAACAAATATTGAGCCAAGACACAAACGCGAAAAGCTACTATGATTTGTACTATCTATTCGATACAAATTTGAAAAATTAATATGCCAGTCTGTATGTAAGATAACAACTTCAATAAGTAAAGATAACAGCTTTTAACTAAATGAGTATGGAAATATATAAGGTACTCAATAAACATTTAAATTATATACGTTAAAATTGTCGTCTGTTTGTTTGTTTCTTTGTTCCGGGTAACCTATTATATTGACTTCGTCTGTGTTGCTATCTTTATAAGGTTATATTTACACGAATCCCTATTTTTTTTACAAAACAACATCTGTCAATGAATATCCCATCAAAATCGATCCAACCGGAGATTAGCCGGAACAGACAACAGTTTTAAAACTTGTTTTTTTTTTTGTTATAAATACCGTATACAGTTTTATAACCATTTAGTAAAAAGCTGTTATTTTCATTGATGATAAATTAATGTTAAAGTTTTATTTCTTTTAACTTGTACTGAAATGCCAGATGTACCTAAACGTAATATGATACTTATAATTACGTCGTTTATACCATTCCAGTACATTAACTTGACCAGATGGTTTTGCAGATAGTACGTTGAGCGCGTAACGAATTGGCTATAAAATTTCTTATGTTTCTATTATTTCTTATTCTATTCTTATTTTCCTCTTGAACGGTGATTTTAGACGAGTTTATTTGAAAAATATTATCAACAGAATACTGCAGTTCATTAACTAATATGTTGTTGGATATATACGAGAATGAACTACCAATTCTCAGAAATTTTTCAAGCATTTACTATGTAGGTTCTCTTACAAACAATTTAATATGTGTTAGATTTATTTATTAAGCATTATGCACTCAGTATGTTAGTATATCTTGGTACACTGGTAGAGAACGCTTGTCAACACTAAATCGTTCAATCATTACATTGAGAAACTAAGTAAATATGGTCTCAATTTTATGTTTACTATAAATATTGGTGAATCGTCATTTTCAAATAAGATAGTATTAGTTAGAACCTAAACAATATTATATAATTCAATATTATTTAGATAAAAGGATATCATATTAATTAAAGTTGACAAATAATTACGTTTTAGAAGTATTTCGATAACTCTTTGAACAGACAAAGACCAGACCTTGTGGCTTGTTCGTAAAGTTTGTTAGAGTTCGCCTGCATATAACTTTTGGGATACCCATTACCCCACAAAAGTTAACTATTTCTTGCCGATATCTTTACAGAAGGACAACTGAATCACATTAATTATAGTTAAGTACCGTAAAACAAATAAATTCCGGCTAATTCCGTTGAAGAATAGACAGCGATTGGACTTAAAACTTTATTATAGAAATAGGCAACTTGAGAGGGGTAAAACGAGCGTTAGAAAAAGCCCTTCTATCGTACCGTGGATGCATCAAAACATTTTCCTTAACCGAAAGATTCAGCTCATTGCAAGGATTAAAACGTATTTTAATCGACACTATGTGCACTCGGTATCGCTGAAGCTACAGATAATTCAAACCTCTTTGAAATAACAGGAAACAAAGAAATTTGAATGTAAAGAGGTCAGGGTATTTGTAAGCTTAAATCCGGTACATTATCCAGCTGTTGTAAGAAGGTTCCAACCTGAGTTTGTACTTCAATTAGTCCTATCATTTATTAATATAAATATTACTAATTAGTAACGCTACTGAATAATGGTGTAGATAATCACTGCAATGAACTTGCTGTAAGTGGTAAAAATATACGTTTATATATAAACGGATACTTTAGTGTGGAAATATAAAACTAGATTTGTCGACGCTCAAAATCGTGTTGATTTTATTGCCACACCAATTTCTACTGCAAGAGAGCTCACGATACTATGTTCCTGCATCGTCTACTAGTCTCTTGGATAGCTAGTATGAGATAATTAAAGTATTAAATGAAGATAACCACAGAAATACTTTAGATAATCATGAGATTAATTTTTGGCCCAAAGAAAATGGTGTGTTATTATGTTATAGGTAGGTATTTATATAATTTCATGTAATTTCGTTTCCCTGTAATATATGAATTATTTCTTTTGAGTCAGTTTTACGAGCTTATCCCGGACCGTAATAAAACTAAGCAGAAAATGAATAAGTGCCAAAAGGTTTTATTGTTTACGTGAGGTTAGTCCGTTTTCGGTCGTAATATCCGAGTTATGCGACTAATTTCTGTGTCTTACAAGACGACCTAGTACTTATTAGTCTACCCCATTCTTAATGCCCTTCAGTGGCAGCGTAATTATCTTGTCAAGGTTTTAGTGATTCCTATTACTGTTTATTTCTACATGTCCTATACCTAAAGTTTGTGTGTAGCATTTACACAGATAATTAACCCCTGGACTAATGTTTTAAAACCCAGATCTCAAGATGGCGGATCGTGTTTTTATTAAATACTAGTGGACGCCCAGTGGTCGACATTCAACCATAGTTCATTGATTTTTAAAGGGATAAATATTATAATAATAGTTGTATGTTATAATACCATTGTTGAATGTAGAATGAAAAAGGGTAATTGGAACGTAAGAGTAAAATAATACATACAGTCGAGCATAGCAACCTCCTTCACAACCTTTTTTGAAGTCATTTTGACAGATGTCAAAATGTATTTTTTATTTACATGTGTGTATATGTTGTGCAAAGGAGTTTTTGGCGGGATCTTAGTCTGTTATGTAGTGGATTTTATTTTTTATTCATAATCTTGTGTTACTTGACTCTATATTGTGTAAAATTGGTGGTGTTTTATGTAATATAGTTTGTTTATTGTGCATAAGTGAAGTGAATAGAAAATAATACCACGGACCATGAATTCTGAGATGCCACAAAAACTCCATGGAAAGTTCTAACAAGAGAGCCATCATCTTGTTGGAACATTGAATTAACTACTCGACAATGGAAATTAACAAACACTCTGGACAAAGAAGATGGTACGCTACTATTAACAAGGAGATTAAGATAAAAAGATGGATAAAAGAATATATTATAGAAGATTTGGCGTTTCTGCCTTTACATTAATTTGGACATAGAAGAAAACTGACTAAAGAATACATAAGAACTACCTATATTGACAACTACAGAATTAAAAGATGATTTAAAAAATGCACAAAATATTATATAGAAGATTTGGCGATTAGGCCTATAAAGAATACATAAGAACTTACCTATATTGACAACTTCAGAATTGGCAGTATGGATTAACTCCTTCGCCTGTCATATGTTGTGTAAAATTGAAGCAGTAGTGTGAGTAATGCATATTTTAATTAATTTAATGTACTTCTAATGCATTTTATATAAAATAAATAGCTTTCTGCACTTCTCCTCCATATAAGCTTTAACTATGCCAAGTATCACGTTCATCCGTTCGCGCATTTCTCTCAAAAAGGGATACAAAGATTGGGCTTCATGTATTAATATATATGAATGATGATGATATAAATATCTAGTCAATTTTTTGAAATTATTATTTTAGATTACATTACTTGTACCCACGATTCCGTCCACGTGGTACCTAATGTAAAAAAGTGACTAATAAAATCATCTGAATGTATTAACTTACTATATATACTTACTAATTATATACTATATATATATATTACTTATCTACTTTTCTCTCGTACTTAAGTCGCGTCTTCATTAAAATTACAATCACTTTTGATACAGCGAACCGATTTTAATCAAACCAAAACGAAATGTTGCGAGGGTATGCTTTATAATTTTCTTGGTGAGGTTTTATTGTGAACGCAGTACTTTAACCTTGATTCGTGTCCAAACAAACAAACAGATAGATAGACAGATATTTCTAAAAACGTTTGAAATATATTTTATTACTTATTCCCAGACACCTTTTTTTTTAACGTGGGGAAATCCCTTATGGATACACCACCCTCCCGGGGGAGAGGGTGGGTTATGTCCGACTCGCACAGACTAAAACCCCAAGGTGTACCGACAGACCGTTTTGTGGGGGCGGCAAGGGATCGTTCAAGCTAATCAACCTTGTAGAGCCCCCACGGCCCGTCCGGCGGAAGGTGGCCGCCGGGCTCCTACCTATAGAGGGACAGACCGGGTACACACCGGATGCTCCCCCTCGTCCCCCGGACCTGTGCAATGAGATTCCCAGACACCTGCCACATTTTTTTTCTTCAACATTCTTATTATATGTATAGATAGATATAGAAGATAATTTGTCGTTGTTCAAGTTTTCAAATTTTATAATATATATGTTTTTTTTTTAAACTTATGCTGCCAACAGGGTGTTGACCAGTGCATCGTATGACCTACATTCGTTTGTATGGAGTTTATACCCCTTATGGTTTTGGGCAGTCAAGGCGTTAACTTTTTAAACTTTGAAGAGATGCTCACCGAGTTGTTTACGTGTTTTGAAACCGCGTCGATCGGCGTAGGTTCAAATGCTTCGTATTTAATCCATAACGTCGTGGTAGACCATTTTACAGCTACTACAATCAAGTTGATGATTTTTAGGCATGTTTTGGCAGCACTTGAGAGCCAGTCTGTCTTTAACGTCTTTACCAACTTGGACCACATTAGATAAGATTGTGATGAAACATAAAAAAAAATTGACTCATAATTTTTTTTTAATAATCTGACTTAAAAAAAATTATAAAAAATGTAAATATCTTTTTTTAGTTTTTTTATATTTTTATTTTTTTTTGTCTACCAGTATAAAAATATAAGTCAGTGCTACTTATAACTACGTGCAGTCAACATCAAAAGAACTGCAGTTCTCAGGTCAGTTACAATAAATTGTATGCCAGTAGCCAACCACACCCTATATAATAAGTTCTCGATTCAGTGAATGATAAACTCGTTTGCTTTTAAAAATAAACAGTTAAACTTTATAATATGTAAATATGACAGTGCTCTTCAACTAGCAGACTAAGTAATTCGGAGTAGTCAAAGTTAGAATTAGTTGCAGTGGTAGCTGGCAAGTTTGAACTTATTATATGAACCTAATATGCAAATTAGTGTTTTCGTGTAGCTATATGCATAAAACTACAAGAAGGTGTATACGTGCATGTATACTAATGTTATAAACATATTGTCTGTGAGTTCACTTTCTTTTGTACCACAATGGTGGTTAACAAGCATGAGGGCCGCCTGAGTCACCGCAGCCTATGGACGCTTGTAACACCGGAGGTGTCATATGCGCATTGCCGACCCTTCAACAACCTATTATTTTTTTCATATATTATTATTTATTTATTAAATTACCTATATAATTATACAAACATTTTATATTCATATTCATAAACTTAAAAATTATCCTGAAAATTTGTGATTGTTAATTAACCAAGGCCAACATTATTTTTAAATACTTCTACTATTACTAGCAATAATAATAATTACATGAGCGTTAGTGACTGCTGTAGTTAATAACTGTGTTACTTTCCCCCTGATGAATTTACTGTAGTCCCCAGGAAACACCTTAGCAGGAAGCTCATTCCACAATCGGAGCGTTCGTGGAAGGAAAGCCCTCTCGAATCAGACTGTCCGTGACCATTCCGGTTCCAATGTGTAATCTTCTAAATTAATTACTTCATTCTAGAAACTTTTACGACAGAGAGCTACGTTCAAACTGGTGTTACGCTGCTAGAAGTAGTAAGTAGACTACGTATTTACCCGCGGCTTTGCTCGCCTTGATGTGAATTAAACCTAGTTAAACCTTTTATTAGTAACTAGCTGTACCCGTGACTTCGTCCACGTGGACGATGTACAAAACAATGACTAATAAAGTCATCTGAACGTTTTTAGTCCATTTGCTTATCTACTGTTATCGCATACTTAAGTCGCGGCGCCATTAAAATCACAATAACTTTTGGTAGAGTGGACCGATTTTAATAAGTTAGTATTTTATTTATTTTATTTATTTATTTATTTAGTTATTTTAATAAGTAAGTTACTCCCGAAGATATGCTTTAAGGTTTTATTGTGAACCCTGTACTTTAGCAGTGATGCGTGTTCATACAAACAGACAGACAGACAGACATTTTCAAAAATGATTGAAATGTATTCTATTACTTATTCCTAGACACCTGAAACATTTTTTTTTCACGAAACCCAAAAATATACACACACTTTAGATTTACATTCTTATTATGTATATGTATAGATTATTCTCTTGATGAAAGGTATTTTATGTATTTTAATGCAATTTCATGTTCGTCAGTTGAATAGAGAAAGCGTAACAAATGAACAAACAATTAGTTAGATTAGATAGAATTAGGACGTCAGGATTAGGACTAATTGAGTTGTTGTGTAGTTAATTTCCATAATGTTAATAACGCGCATGAAGTTTTACGCATATAACAGTACTGTATAGCCTGGATGAGTTGTTATATCATTTAAAAATGTTAGTACAAAATTCGCCAATGACAGGACCATTGTAACACATTTCTGCTAAGAAGGAGTGCCCGTGCTGTTGGCCACGAACAGTTACAAGAGGTGCTCGAACGTCATCCTTATGAATGGCAAACTATTAATAATTGGCCACATATAGAACAGCTTACCTCTTTGAAATAAAAAGCTACAGGTTGCAATAATCAGATGATATCAAATGAAGAGAAATACACGAATTATACAAAAAAAGTAAAAATTAATATAATCAAAAGAAGAGAGATTATTAATATTCAAATGTAATCTTAGACTTATAAAGCATCCACAGACCCCTTTTATATTCCACATGTGAGTAAATTATTAAAACAGCTAACAAGAAATACAAGGTTGCCTTTGAGACCGACTGCAGCTAGAGACTCATGTGGCTTGCATACATGAGTTGTAAAGCGAGTCGGTGATAGGTACCTTTTTTAAACTATTTTAAGGCAGGAAAGATACAGGGAAAGTTATGAATCATATTTTACTACTGCAAAGACAAATCTTATTAAAGCGTAGAGAAATATATACTATTCGTTCATTACACTTTTTAAAAGCTTGTATAGAAAACGATTGTATACAGTAACGTGAATAACAAATTTACTATACGTGTTTTTTAAAATGGAAGAAATATTTTCAAATCAAATCAAAAATACTTTATTCAGTTTAGGCCCTAATAAGGCGCTTATGAACGTCAAAACTACCACCGGTTCGGAAAACAACCCAGTCGAAGAACCGACAAGAAACTCGATCGGGTGCATCTTTTTAACATATATATTTCCAATACATCATACAATCGTTTTTAATAGATGCACAGAGAAGAGTCAATTCCAGACATCACCATCGTTCACATATTGATCCACTCTATAATAATAAGCCTTTTGACACCAGTTTGACGTGGCGCTTAAACTTACAGTCCGGCAAATCGGTAACATACTTTGGGACTTTATTGTAAACTTAACACTAGTACCTAAAAAAATATTACTGGTTTTGCTAAGTTTAAAACATGGGACGACCAGATTGTTATAGTTTCTAGTATTTAGATTACGCCGGTCTTTTACAAAATGGTCAAAAGATAAAAGCATCTGGTATAATACTTTGCAAAGTGAGCCGCCTCATATACCATGGTTTGATAACAGTAATTTAAATAGATCTCTTATTGTTATTGCTAACAGAATACGTTCCGAACATATGCCTCTCAACAAATTTTGTTGGTGGTAGAGCCACGCTGAAGCTATTACTGGTTTCAGCATGAATGGGTCGGTTCGTCCGGGGTAGTACCACCCGCTCATAGAAAACCGACGTGAAGTAACAGTGCTTACATTGTTGCGTTTCGTACGGTCAGTGTGAGCGCCGGAGGTCCATCTCTCCTCTCCACTCCCCCCTCCCTCCCTTTCCCCCAAACACAGGCTGGCAACGTATTTGCGACTTTCCTGAATTTGCAAGTGTCTATGGACAGTGGTGATTACTTAACACCAGGTGACCCGACTGTTCGCTTGTATCCTATGATATAAAAAAAAAACAAGATTTTATGGAAGCTTGTATTTAATTCTCTTTTGTGAATATGCTAAGATTAGGGTACGATGGGACTGACATGATCTTTGTGGACCCAAGTCCCTAAATTTTTTTTTTTTAATACACGTTTTTAAAGAGAAAACTTAGCCGCGTTGAGCTATTTAAAAATATATTTGGTAGGGGTAAAGCTTATGTGTTCGTGCTACCGATGACCTTGACATGCTCGTGACGTATTTCGCTTGTGCCTGACATGTCCTGACCTGACCTATACATATGATTGACCTGTACATACTCGACTGAATCATATGCATGTTTGAATTTTTCGATGGGTAACATCTTTTGATTTCCCGTCACCAAACGTCACCGATACTGTCAACATGCTGTGACGTATTGCGCTTGCGTCAGTCTAACGACACAGTAGCAGTAAATTAGCAAGTGCAGTAAATTGTGAAAACTAGCCTAATGTTAATTTAAATTTACACATTAGGGGCCGTTCAAGTATTACGTAAGCAGAATTTTTGTAATTTCTAACCGCCCCCCCCCTCTGGTCAGCAAAAGTAGCCAATGCTCTTATCCCCCCAACACTTACCCCCCTGCCTACGTAAACATTTATCTAAATCTGTTCCGGTTTAATAGAAAAATATTGCTGATGTAATCACTAGCCAGGCCCCCCAACCCCGTTGTCATCAGAAATAAGCAAATCAAGGACCCCCTCCCCCCGTTAGTCGTTAGTGCTTACGTAATACTTGAATGGACCCTTATAGAATTTAAATAACTTCTAATTAAACTCAAACTTCTATTGACCATGACGTAGACGTACAAATATACCATTGATTAAAAAATTCAAAAAGTACGAAGTTATTCCATGGTATTGAGTTTTGACTTCTGTCTGTTGTTCCTTGTGACTACCTCTTTTTTATAATACACAATATTATAATACACAATTACATAAATCTTTTGTATGTGAAGAATACGGCTATTAATAAAAATAATTATTTGCCATACATACCTTGTTCCTGAGGTGTCGGCGCTCGCAGTCTAGCATCGTCCGCTCGCCTTTCCATTTCAATCGATATAACGAGCACATTACATTACTTCCACACTTGTATATACATCACTATACACAAACACTCGAATTGTACTTACTGTATTACTTTATTTGTTATGACCACTATTTGCGGCTTATCTCTGTCTCATTTTTATAACACACAACATAAAAGAACGAGTTATATGAAATTGAAGACAACGTATAGATTGGTTTTGATTACTATCAAAGCAACTTACTTATTTTATATAATATAACGGAATGACATGAATTTGTACGCTTTACTATCAACAGTTTTTATATTTGTGTTTTTTTTATATATCCGTGTACAATATTTCCTCGATTCAAATTGTAATTATCTATTGATCAACGTACTCGTTAATTAATAGGTATAAGCACGCCTTTTTTGTCGCTTCTTTTTTGGGGTCACCCTAATTTTTGAAAGTTGTAAGTCCATAATTTTTTGTATCTCAAAAAGTGCAAAAATGTGCACCTTGTTGTTTTGGGTACTTGTAGCATTTAATAGTAAGATACTGTTGTAAAGTTTTAGGAAAGAAAATCAACCAAAATCACAAGATATTCATAGTTTTAGATTGGTTGAATTACGTTGATAACATTTTTTTTGTATGCCATATCAGGCAAACGAACAGGTGGTTCACCTGATGATCACTTAGATCCCCACCGTCCATAGACACTAACAACACCAGGGGAGTCGGAAGTGCGTTGCCAGCCTGTGTTTGGTGGAATGGGAGGGAGGGGGGAGATGAGAGGGATGGGGAGGTGAGGTGGGCCCCCGGCGCTGTCACTGACCGAACTAAACGCAACAATACAGGCACTGTTACTTCACGTTGGTTTTCTATGAGAGAGTGGTACTACTCCGGGCAAGCCAACCCTTTCATGCTGGAACCAATAAAAGCTTCAGCGTGGCTCTACCATCTACGATTTGTATTCAATTTACTCTTAAACCACAAGTACAATCTAAAAAGTGCATTTATTTATTTCTATTGATTTTTAATAGAGAAATTTGCGTGCCCTCCCGTTCCCACACAAAAAGCCCTGGGTATAAATAGAATGTTGGACTTAACTGGAAAATAAAAGTAGTAACTTTTTAAGGCAACTGTTACTCGGAGTCGAATGTTGATCGATGATAGAAATAAATTGGGGAGTGTTAAAGATTATTTACTATCAAACTACTTTTGCAAGACAACAGTCTAAGCTGATCTTCACTCACTTTAGTTAGCGCTCTTGTGCTTGTTACCATAGAGCTCGGTACCTAAAGCGCTCTCCCAAAAAGCGTGAAGCTATGAAGGCCCGTCAGGTCAACAGCGTATAGAGTCTATACTATAGACAGTTTTAGAAAAGTTGTACAAAAACCCTATATATCAAATTTCCATAGATTAACTCAAAAGATTGTTACAAATATAGTTGCGTATTAAAATATACTGTCAACTTTTTATTAGATAGCCCAATCAATATAATAACAAATTGTACATTTACATTTCTAATATTTTCTCTCGATAATTATCAGGCCTTAAAGCTTTGTACCGTACGCTTCCATACTCAAATATTTAAGTTACGAGGAGCGATATTATGGTTTGAAAAAGTTTATCAGCTTAGTGGCTATAAGTAACAGCAAAAAGTAGTTATTTTCTCTTTGTTTACAACGTTGATTATTACCATTTTGTATTATAAGTTTTTAAGTCCTGTGCACGCTCCATATTACCGTTACAAAAACATATAGAACTAATTACTTATCATTTATCATCATATTGTATGTATACCTTCCTATGCCCTATGCTCTTTCAAACGAATAAATAACTTGTACACTTTTTATAACCACAGCAAACTGTATTTCATAAATGTTAGGGTTTAACTGTTTCGATAGTCTTTAACTTAAGATGTGTTAAAAGTTTTGGCTTAACTAGTGGTGAAGGCATCATAATATTTAATTGTGGTATCAGAAAGGAAAGAAAAATCAGAAAAGAGAGGAAGAATAATTTTTGCATTTTAATTGACTAAGTTTTCACCATTCCTCATCTAAGTAAGCATTCTGTATATAGAAACATAAAAATAACCTTACAAAAACTTTGATAATCCAAAATTGTACAGAATAAGTAAAGTAATAAAAGTTTAATTACCTAATATCTTATCATAAGCATTAAAACCCAATCCCAGGCCGATTCTAAAGCAGATGCTCTACACTTAACATTCATCTTATACACTTCATTTGTAATCGACTCCAAGGTCACAGCTGTAGAGATGTGAAAAAAAAACAGATGCAATACATTGTACATTCGAGTATATTTCTCACGATGAAAATATTGAATAATTTAAAATAGCAATCGTCCAATCGTCAAAATCCGACCATAATAACAAGGTTTATAAAGATTGTTCTTGACTTTTATCGGTTTTAAGTGTGAAATTTGTGATAGCTTCTTATTATTGCATCTTTCACGTAATTATTAATATATTACGTAACAGTTTGAATCTTTAACCAAATACTATTGCAGCATTCCGACCAGATTAGTCCGTCTTAATTTAGCTAAATCTAGTTTTAGCCTTAAGTGCAGTTCAGTTAAGTCAAATTAAATAGAATTCTCAATCTTTAACCTAGCTTAAAGGTTTAAATCTAATATAAGGTTCAGATAGAAGCCACCGTAAGTATTATCGGCTAAAAGTTACCTTGTTTTTATTTGTAAGCATCAATGATTTGTTATTTACAAATTCTTTTCTGTTCATACATTATTATATCACCTGTTAACTATATATATCAATAAATAAATAAACATTCATAAGTTCATTAATATTGACTGCTAGTAATTAATGTCATTAATGCTTAGTCAGAAACGAATAAGATATGATTAAGTCACTCGTAATTACAGATATTTCATTAAGCAATAAGAATTCCTAGTACAATGTGCGTTATCTATGAATGGAAGAATATTACTTGCTTATTTGTAGAAAGAAATGTATATATGATATAAGAATTTAGACAAACAAGATCTATTACAATAGTTATACTATTTTAAGTGATAGTAATACTTATAGGTAGGTTATAGTTAAAACTTTAAGAGTGGTAAAATAAATATTATGCTGGTCTTGAGGTTAAAAGAACATTCCTACAAGTGTCGGGCGAACCTGGAAAAACATATTTAATGGATGCTTTTATTTTTCCGCAAAAAAAACTGTGATAGCATTGCTGTTCTAATTTGAATGGTTAGGTTGGCAGCGTGCACTAATATACGAAATCTTTCAATCACTATACCCGAGAGTAACATACCATCACATTTAAAAATGTATCTCGCTTGAATTTGCGTACAAATCTTAAAGGCTGTTACATGGTATCGGGTTTGTTTTTTTTTCAGTTGGTCGTCCCATGTTTCAGGCCCAGTAAAACCAGTAATAGTATTAGGTTTTACAACAAAGTCTCAAAGCATATTACCGATTTACTGGACTGTAAGTTTGAGCACCATGTCAAGCGGGTTTTTTTGTGGCAAAAGGATATTATAGAGTGGATCAATATGTAAACGATGGTGATCTCTCTCTCTCTCGTCTCTGTGCATTAACTAAAAACGATTGCAACGTTTAATGTTTTTCTAAATATAGTATATGTTAGTTTGGTAATAGTAATGGTAGTTTTGACGTTCATGAGCGTTTTATTAGGGCCTATATTGGATAAAGAATTTTCGCTTTTGATTTTTGATTCTGAAAACAAAACGCAACTATGCTTTTTTAAGCTCTAATATTGACAAAATTAATTTAAATATAAAACCGATACAACAATGTATAAATTTCATTCGATTGAAATACAAATTAGAATATTGTATCGGAAATTATGGAATAATAATTCCATTTATATAACAACACATTGTAATCGATAAAGCCCGCCCGGTAGGTACATATTGCTTTTAATTTTACCACTTCAGTATTCAGTTATCTTGTTTACACTTACAAAGACGTTCATTGTTTTTTTCGATTTCATTGCCACCAGTTATCGTGCGAACTCTTTGCTTATTCGTTACATTATATCTGTTTTCGTTATTGTTAATATCGTTTTTTTTTCTCGAACTGACTACGCTATTGACCTGGCAGGGTCTTCACAGCTTCACCGGACTACCTTAATATCGTTAATACTATCAGCAGATACTGTTTATTAATTTTTACTCGGGTGAAAAAGAAATATTTATCATTGCACATGTGAATAGCATCTATAATATAGTTTGGTTCAAATCATTGACAATACCTATTTTAAACTATATATTTAGCAATCTATACTAATTAAAATCAAATGAAAAGTATTTAATTCAATTTATGTTTCAAACCTACTTATTAATGTTGAAATTCGCTCGGTTCGGAAAACATCTTCGGTATCAAAAAGTATTTGTAAAAAACTCGATCCGGTTTGTAATTTTTCTTTTGTGTATTTTTAATAAGACTATACAGATACATATTGTTCGCAGAAGTTTATTATTAATTTTAACGGATATACAAATGTTTAAACAAAGTATAACTTATCTGGAAATAATGTTATAAATTGTAAGTTACATCTATATCTATACTAATATATAAAGCTGAATAGTTTGTTTGGTTGAACGCTATGATCTCAGGAACTACCAGTTCGATTTGAGAAAATCTTTCGGTTTTAGATAGCTCATTTATCGAGGAAGGCTTTAGGCTAATAATCACGCTAAGACCAATAGAAGCAGAGCACCAATGAATAATGTTTCAAAATCGGGCACTTTTTTGCTTTTGAGAGATTCCTTATTATTATATACGTTGCCTTGGTAACGTGGTAAGTAGTAGTAATAATATTCGTCCAATAGGGCAGGCGAAGGAATTAATCCATACTGCCAATTCTGAAGTTATGTGGTAAGTATCAACGCTAACATTTTCATAGTTTATTTTGTTTCCCTATTCAAAAAGTTTATACTACTTTTATTTCCAATTTTTTATTTGTTCTCTATTACGTATTATAAAAATAAAGTTTGTGTATGTACAATTAAAATAACAACCTTTTGATGAATGGATATGGCTACAAATAACCAAAAAAAAACTTTTTTTATACTTTGTATATATTTTCATATTATTATATTTTGTCTGTTTGTTTGTTCTGGGTAATCTCCAAAACGACTGGACCTATTTTAACGGGAATTTTACTATTTACTGCCAGATAACCGAAATTATAGCGGGTGGAATATCCGTAATGCTTGAACTGATTTTCACGGGACTTTCACTGGCAGACAACTCACCCTATAAGAAGTAACTTAGACTATTTTATTTTGTTACTCAAGAGTATGTCCGCAATATCCTACTATATCCTAATTTGTTGGACCTACTTTCACAGGGCTTTTACGGACAGATAAGTAGCGGGCTCGGAAGACGTCGTGCCGCACGGATAATAAAATGAAAACCTTGACAAATTATACCTAAACCTTCCTCATGAATCTACTGGTGAAAACAGCATGAAAATGATAGTTTTTGACTTTATCGCGAACAGATAAACTGACAGAGGACTTTCTTTTTAACCGACTACGAAAAAGGAGGTTACTATGTTCGGTTGTATGTATTTTTTTATGTATATTAATCGATATTTTCGTCAATTGTGAACCGATTTTAATGATTCTTTTTTTTATTTCGGTTGGTACACTATGTAGTGATTAACTGCCACCTGTGCATTCGTTCGTGTGAAATTGATCAAAAATATGTTACAACCGCGAGAGACGTGTACCGCGATAGATGTGTACCTTACTGGACTCCAATAATAATAAATATACCTAATTGAAAGTCATATATTTGTATGTAATATGAATTATATCATCTTTTTGGTCAATTTGACGGCCATATTGTTTTATTTACCGCGTTTGCTTCTACATAACTCAGCGTTTATAGCAATGTATAAGAATAATTTAAGTATATCGACAATACGGGCATATTATATTTATCTATAAAATAAAAGATTTAAGATATATTGTTCGACAATGTATAGCTTATAATTTTCATTACTTTCTTATATAGTGTTAGTGAGCACTGAGTTTGGTATATAGTAGGTTGAACATCCAGGTATGTTGCTGATGATAAATCCCATCCCATTAGATATACTATTAGTATTCATATATCTAACGTACACGTTACACGTTATACATAAATGTTATATATGTACATATAGATGGCGTTCGTGTCGAAGTTACAAATGTTTTTGAAAAAGCGTTTCTGTAATGTACACACCCACTCACAATTTTACATTTCTTTAATACATTTTTAAAAAGCGCGTGCGGAACCGCGGGTAACAGCTAGTATAATATATAGCTATATACATCTATATACAAATATTAAAAGGCTAACGGGACAAAATTTGTACATTAAATATTTTAAAGACAAAAAATACTTGGCGGAGACTTGAATCAATGACAGATCACATTTCGATAGGTTTGAAAATTTTTGTCTGTCTGTCGTTTGTACAGGATTCACGCAAAAACAACTGGACGGATTTCGACAAAATTTGGTATGGTAGTAATTTATATACCGGTATAACATGAAGGTCATGTTTTACATATATATGACATTCGTGTGTCTGTTTATTTTACTTTTAACAAAACATAAAAGAGAAGAAATTTACGCAAAAACTGCTGCACAGATTTTCACGAAATTTCGTAAGGTACACCGATATACTGGTATGATATACTGATATACTATATAGAATACTGCAGTGTCGTATGGAATCCCTTTTACGAGGTTTATAAAAAAAAGATCGAGAGTGTTCAAAAGCGCTTCATGTGGCATTTGACCTTCTCTTGTAATTTAGCAAAGGCTATCCGCTTGTATTCTGATCGGCTTAGCCATTTCAAAATTAAGTCACTGTCTGAACGTAGACGCACTTTCGATCTTCTTTTCTTGTACAAATTAGCGAATGGCTTACTCGACGTTCCCCATCTCCTGTCAAACCTCAACTTTGCTATACCCACGAGACTCCCTAGATCTACAAGATTTATAAGTATCATCAAAGAAACTCACAGTAATTCTAACCTAGGTAAAAACGCACCACTTAACAGATTAACTCGGAAGTTTAACAGCACATCGAAACAAAATACAAATGTTGACTTATTCGCAGCAAACATCGCCATGTTTAGAAAGGAACTAAAAGGAGAAATTGTCTAATCGTTATTGCCCGTATTCTCATTATATTAGATTAATTTTCTTTTATTTATTTAAATTTTTCCAATTAATCATATAAAATTCTGCATCAAATCTCAAATTACTCTCAGATGTAATGTTTTTGTTATATTATTTTTTTCTGCCTCCATCATGTATGACAGCAAACAATTATTACAATGTCTATTAGTTATTTGCTACTATATTTCAAATTTTGTTTGAGTTTGTTTACGGAATTAATTTTCTTAATGTATAATATTAAGTAAACTCAGTGAATTTCTTAATTTCATTTTGTAACCCTGTTTGCTCATTGTCAGACTAAGCATGCAGTCTACACCTCTAATTACGATGACTCTTACCGTTACAAATGGTGTGTGCCTTATTTTAATAATGATCAGTGTACATTGTGTTGGTGTTCAATAAAAAAATAAATATACTCGATACTAGCTTCTGCCCTCGATTTCGTCCGCGTTTAATAGTTACTTTTGGCCACCGAACCCGAAAACAAACCTTGATTTTGTAACATTCTTCATTGGTACTCTACCCCCATTAGTCGCAGCATACATGAAAAAAAGTTTATTAAATTCAAACCTACATTTGAATAAAATAGTTGGTAACCATTTCTTAATTGTATTAGGAGTCGAACTTTAATAACTATAGAAATGCAGTTAACGAATCTTTAATATTAGTTATTACAATGTGAAAAGAAAATAATATCGTTGTTTAATATATGAAATAGCTACTCGGTCACTGTGACAACCGCATCTCTTCTTAAAATGGGAATCGTTATCACTAATTAAATTAATTTTATATAGTACTATTAGATACCAGAAATGGATTTAATAAAATATCACAAATACAAATCTCTACTCGAAAACTCACATCAACAATATAAACAATAGAAATAACAATGTAAATTGGAAAGAAGTCACGAAATACAACAACAATCACGCAATATAACCTTCCAGAGAGACGACCGAGCGAGGATGTCCCCAATGATTTTTGTTTTCTCGAACTGACTACGCTATTGACCTAGCAAGGTCTTAATAACTTCACCGGACTACTAAGGCATTCAACCGATTAAATGTCCCCAATTACTCGACCGAATCGCCTTTTATAGCATTGAGTCAAGTTACGACCGGCCGATAACTTTAGACCAATGGCGTGTCAGGTCATTTGTAACACCCCCAATTAGTCAATAGTAGTATGAAGAGTGCTAACAGTACACTGATCATAATCTCAATTTATATAAAGTGACAGTGTGTCATGAAATAGTAACATGCTAAGCTGCTGGAGAAACATAAGTCTGATGGCTCATGACGTGCCCTCGATTGCTTTAAATTCAAATCCTATAACAAGCCTAAGCTTTAGGTAAAGAAAATTACCGTGTTAAAACCCTAGCACGGTGAGACTTTTCTAACGCCCGCCTGTTTATCTACCACCTAATGTGACACCAAGCACCGACAGGTATATTTCGGCATCTGCATTTGAGATCTGGTTCTCTCTAGATTTAATGTTTATCCTCTTAGATCAAATAATCGCTAAGCATCAAATAAGATTGTGGTGAAACCCTAAAAATCTATTTAAAAAACGAAACGACGTAAAATAGAAAGTTTTCATCCATAAATACTTTACCAGATTTCCATCCAGCTAAGGCGGCGGACAGAATTAGATAATCAATTTCGAGATTAAATCACTCCCTAGGGAAATGAAAAACCGAGTAGGAAATAAGCACTTGAGATTACTGTTAAGCATCGACTATATAAAGTTATATCGTCTCAGACAGACATGAGACAACATTATCTTAAAACATTTAAAAATGATATTATTGAAAATACACAGGGCTTTTTTATGGGGGCACGCAGTGCCCTTAGGGTGTTTCGAAAATGTCGGAAAATTGTATCCGTACACAGTAACAGATTGTTCGTAAAAAAAACCTTGGTAACCTGTGGAAATTTATTTGGATTTTTTTTCATAGGTCAAACTTATCCATACACAACATGTAATCTATCTTTACTGAACAGTAACCGTCGGACGTAGGGCACTGAAAAGATTAAAGTCGGAATTTTACCAAAATAAGTATTTTTCTATTCGATTTCTATGGGAAACAACTTAAAACTATGAATATCTCGTGATTTTCTGTGGTTGTCGTTCTGAAAATTTTAGAATATTATATTACCATTATATGCCACAAGTACCTAAAATAACAAGAGTAACATTTTTGCACTTTTTGAGTTACAAAAAAGTATGGGTTTACAAATTTCGAAAATTAGCGTAGCCTCAAATTAGAAGTGCCAATAACGGCCTGCAAAGAAATGTATGGAAATATAATTTAAGTATCTGTTGCTTGTTATGGCTAATCTCCAAACGGGTGAACAAATTTTGACGAGACTTTCAGTTCTATTCTCATAGTATTATATTTCTTATAAGTAATTACGTTTTTCTATAGGAGCTAAGTAGTAATGTTAATATTTAACCAATTTAACTTCAAAGGGGTCAAAAATGTTATAATGTCCCAAAATTACTGGGCACCTGTTACTTTATAATATAGTTGTAATATAATGTTCTAGTTAAAAATATTAAAAATACTTGTATAGTTATTGTTATCATCATCATCTAACATAAAATTAAAAAAAATGATGTAGATATATTATATTGACGTCATAAATAATAATGAATATTAAGAACATTGAACAATTCAACACAGCTTAGACTGTAAATCATTTAAAGTGCCTTAATCGTGTGTTATTGTTGCGAAAATTTATAGTGGTGGAATTATTAGAGCTGTGGAATATCGATCCAATTCCCTCCGGTTCGAGGCTAGGCAGGTACAAAAGGGTTTTTCGACAGGTAATTTTATTCATTTCAATTCAAGTAATAAAACCAGGTTTATGCTGAAGGAAAATATCGCAGCATCATCATGAAACAGGAATACTTGGGGGAATGTTCTTGTAACAGTAAAAATAAAAAACTATACATTTTTACGTGCTTGAAATCCTAGACAAACTTCTTCTTCTTCTAACCCTTATCCCACATAAGCAGGGTCGATACAACATGTTTGTCATGTTGTGGTATATGATTTGGCTTAAATTTTACGATCAGCCGCCTGCTTGACTTTCAACCCTCCTTGGGATTATTTTGTTGTACCATTGTATTTATGATTAAATTAATTCATTTACCAAATGTTTAATTTTGCAAGGCAAAGATTGTAAAATCCAATAAAAATCCGATTTAGAAAAATGTATAACTGTATATTACAATTTTCACACTTTTTACGAACTATTTTATAAATGACAATCATATTCTTTCTTTGTTTTAAGACATCAACCGCCTACTTTTATAATTACCAATGAGGTTGATGCCTCTACACAAACTTCTCTTTTCTATCTTAGATATTTTTAACATTCTTGCCCACCAAGGACAAGGTTTGGTCAAATCCTTGACAAACTATTGTAGTTAAAAATGAGAATGAAGTACTTATATTGCATATCTTCTAATATAAAAGACAGAGGTCTGCCGTTGTGCGGCACATCACTAAAAATTATATGTCTTTCAAATATCGTTTGTTTTACTTAATAGACATTTGGCCTTTATCCAAAAATTGTCATGATATTGAAGTGATAGCTTCTTTAGGTGCGTTAAGTGGTATTTCTGGGCTGGATATAAACTTATGATTTCGCGTTATAACAGGCTAGTAAGCGTGACCGTATTTAGCTTGTGTCAGATTAGCGACACGTAATATAGCGGTCTGTGTACATCTACTATTTATATTTTGTATTGAGATGAAATTATGCAGCCCATCATGTGTTTGATCAATTATAAAATGGATACAATTATTGTATGGAGTGCCAATAGATGTGAACACCGGAGTAAATATAATAATTTCAATTTACAAATTACGAAATTTGAATAATCCACATTATGATTTTAAAAATCAAAAGAGACCACAGTATTACATTTTCTTTTCACTTCTATCGGCAGTCGTTATGACTGCCTCTATTTTTTTTGTTTAAGAGAAAGCTACACAAGTTCTAAGACACTACCATTTTTAAAACCACAACGCGTTCAACAATATGTTTTCTTACCTTGGAAAAAGTGGGGTAAGCGGTGTGTTGCAAATGTTTTGTCTTTTGTATATAAAATATCTACACTAATATTATAAAGAGGTAAAGTTTGTGAGTTTGTGACGTTGTAGGGAGTAATATCTGGATCTACTAAGCCGATTTTGAAAATTATTTTACCAATAGAAAGCCACATATTTTGTAAGTGCCATAGGCTATATATTAACCAGCAAAATTAAAAGACTTTTGTGTGGTAGTCGGATTTGCAAAGCAAGTTGGAGAAAGAACGGTCGAACGAAAACGTCTCTTACGAACGCTGCGTTAACGATAAGAGATATATATATATGAGTGCTAGATAAAAGTTGTAGAGCTTGATAATGACTACAAAAAACCAGCCAGCATATGTTTAATTTCAGTGTTTTTTTATTATTAAGACAGGAACATATCCACCGTAGTATAATATAAAATAATAAACGACACAGACGAAGTCGCGACTATCAGCTAGTATTAAATAAACAAACTCTGTGTGTTAATTATCTAAAGTAAAATATACCTCCACTTTAAGAGTCGTTTACAGCAATAAGTGAAATATTATTCTAAATCCTAGGTATAGTTCAATTGTGTCAAAATACTTTGTAATTTGTACTCTTACGTATGATTTAAAAATTCAAATCTAATATTTAGGAGTTCAATAAAAACATGATTGGTATACGGATGTGTAATACGTATATATAAATAATTGTATAGCCGCAGATATCCAATGGAAAATCTATATTGACTAATAATAATATATTGACAATAATATATTGGCTAATATACTAACATTGACCATATTAAATAGATACTGAAATTACGTTTTCTTTATGAACCCTACCAACCTTTTAAAAGTAAACATTCCAGAACTGTCAATATATGGCCCACTTAATGTAACATGTATAAAGATGTAATATAATATTTTTAATGTTTCCCAAATAATTGTCAATAAAGTTTACCTATTTAATTAATAACCTACACTATTATAATGAATGCACTAACCTACCAACGTGATGAATGATAAACTATTCTAACATTACCATATTTTATATGAAAAACATAACGTATCGAATAAAGGGTTACAATAATTTATGAATACTACACAAACCATTTCCCACGTTGTTTCGCGCCTCATGTAATATTTAAAACTTTCAAATAAACTGTAACTACGTTATATATGTTTATTAATAGAAAAATAAAATCAATTCATAGTTTCTTTAAATTTACCACTATATTGTTAACTAGATAATTTCTATTTATTTTACCGGAGTCATAACACGCCAGTACGGTGCGTACAGAGCCTCGCGTTGGAAGATACGCTCAGACGGCAAGCGACGCGAATTCAGACTGACTGTAGCAGTGTAGTCTCGGACTCGGAATCCGTAATAGTACGCTTATATAAGCGCCTCTACGCGGAATATCGATATGGGACCTCTACGTACATAATAAAGTTTTAGAATAATCTTTTAGGCTTGCAGCAGTCCCCGAGGATAGATACTGACGAATCGTTATTTTGTTATGCGTCTATTTTATCAAATATGTAATGGCATTTAAAAAAAATCTAGGTTGTCGTAAAAACTGCTGACAGAAATGGAAACTCAAAACAATTGAATTCAGAGTAACTGAATTATTTAAATTTCAAAATTTTTTAAATTGAAATTATTATCATTAGTATCTCTTTCACATCTACTAGAACTACGGATAATAATTATATACTTTTTTTAGACAGTTTATTAATTCATCAAACATATGATGGACTGCACAATTCCAGTAGTAGGTGGTAAAGCCACGCTGAAGCTATTATTGGTTTCAGCATGAATGGGTCGGCTTGCCCGGGGTAGTACCACTCTCTCATAGAAAACCGACGTCAAATAACAGTGCTTGCATTGTTGCGTTTCGTTAGGTCAGTGAGAGCGTTGGAGGCCCACCTCCCCTCTCCTCTCCCCCTTCCCCAAACACAGGCTGGCAACGCAATTTCGACTCCCCTGGTGTTGTTAATATCTATGGACGGTGGTGACTTAACATTAGGTGACCCACCTGTTAGTTTGCCTGCTATGACATAAAAAAAGTTCAAAATATCAATATTAGATGTATACAGGCTCTTATACTACGCGTGGCTAGTGTGACGCAAGCCGCGCAAGCGCAATACAATCAGTCACGCTTACTAGGATGTCATGACGCGAAATTATAAACTTATCTCCTGCCCAAAAATACCGTTCAACACGCCTAAAGAAGTTTTCATTTAAAAAAAGACTACATTCATTAGGCATTTTCGATTAATTTATAAATATTAATCATAGTGGCGGTTATTTGTCTAGAACTTCCGAAATGGCTGAGCCCAGTTTTAACGAATATTTTATTGGCAGATAAAGAACTTTTCATAGTGTTATTATAACGTTTTTCTATAAAGGTTTAACAGTAACAACAAAAATACAATTGTCTATAATAAAAGACAGCCTGCAATTTATCTATATAAAACACAAATCACCCGTGCAACAACAAGAAGAAGAAGAACATTTTGAAGAAAAACCCGAAGTGCAGCTATTGTTAAATAAAAAAATTAAGCAACTGTGTAATTTTCCAATTCTGGATTATAGCAATAACTAAATTAATAAGCTTAAATTGCAATCGTTTAATGTTTTGCAGTATTTATTATTATATAATTTAATTATTTTTTATTATTATTAATAGTGTAAGTTAAGTTAAGTTTCTATGTGATAAAGCGTTTTAGGTCTTCAGTTTAGTTTAATTTTTTTATTATTGTTATTGTATTATCGTTCTTGACTGTTGACTGTTGCTATATCCATAATAAATAAATAAATAAATCGAGTATTAATCCATTTATATATGCATATGTATATTTTTTTTAATCATTACCATACTTAATTTTACTTAATATTAAGGAGTGTGAAATATGACGAATAGAGATTTATAAATAAAGATTTCGATTTGTTAACAGTATGAAAAAAAACTATTTCCAAAATATTATTTTTAAAACTAAAACTGGTCAATAGACTAAATAAAAAAATAAGTTAAAATGGGTTAACAAACTGGGAAGAAAAAGGTGTTCAACTGATTTATCTTAGCTTATAAACAAACTAGTGTTCGTAATTCCTCTGAATTAATTATTATTTAAAGTTTCAATTACATTTAGGTTTCTTTGGCAAGGAGTTTACAAATTTTGTAAATTAGTAGGCGTAGGGATCGTAAAATATAATTAAGAAAAACTTATGAATAAGGCTTCGAATCGTAGATAGTATTGAAAAAACAAAGATTCAAAATGTTTTAATTGTAATCTATATCTATACATATACACATATAATATATATAGTCCTCCTCATCGCTTTCGATGACAGCGACTCCAAAACGTTTCATTTCTTTCGAGCGTGGGCCCTAATGTGACTTGCGAAACCAAACTTGCTCTTGAAAATCCGATCACATACAGAGCAGTGGAGCTGGCCATTTTGATTGTATGTATACGTGTAAGAAGGTTTCGGTCTATATTTTAATACTTGGCGTTTATCGTCAATTATTTGCAAACGATTGTCCTCAAAGCTTGCAACACTTTTAAAGATGGTAGAGCGCCAAGACGACCGTTGTAAAGCGAGATTCTCCCAACACGTATGATCAACACTGCAAGCGTTCAAATGCCTTTTAAACACATCCTTATAACGCAGATACTGACCACCGTGCTTCCGTTTACCCTTTGCCATCTCGGAGTAAAAGACTGCTTTTGGCAAGCGACGGTCATCCATGCGAAGTATGTGTCCACACCACCTCAGTTGATACTGTATAAGTAGTGCTTCGATACCAAGGACTCCGGAACGACGCAGGATTTCGGTGTTAGATATGTGGTCCTTCCATTTTATTTTCATGATAGATCTAAGACATCTTAGGTGGAATATGTCGAGTTTTTTAATATCTGCTCTGTAAGTACACCATGTCTCTGCTCCGTACAAAAGGACTGGCACAATTAGTGCTTTGTACACACTGACCTTTGTCTCTAGTTTTAAGTCATGGGACTTCCAGACGCGAGCATTAAGTCGTCCGAAGCTTGCAGCGGCTTGTGCAATGCGAGATGGTATCTCCGTGGCGAGAGTGTTGTCGTTTCTGACACTACTACCCAAATACCTAAACTGCGGTACTTCTTCTAGTAATTTTCCATCTAGATATAGCCCCTCTTCAACCGCTTGGTAGCCTCTTGGTGGTTGTTTAAGTATTTGGGTCTTGGAGATATTGACAACAAGGCCAAATCGTTGACATGATTGATGGAGACACATATAATAAAACTGTAACGAGACCAAATCTGTACATTAAATATATTTGGAAAATTATAATCGGAATAGACTTTGTTATATAGAAGCCACAAAGACTCCTTTTACAGTTTTTGTCTGTCTGTCCCTGTGAACAGTGAATTGAAGTACTGAACCAATTTTGACAAAACTTGACACAGTGATAGCTAATAGAACGCAATGTGTTCTCCAGGATAACGGACGAAAGTAAAAAAATTGTAGTTAATGAAATTCTGTACGGATTTTAGTAAATTTTCTTTGTGCTATACATAGCAGGTTGATTAGCTAAAAATTTAAGATATAGTTCATTTCCTTATGTTACTTAAAAAAAAAAAAACAAATTAAAAAATGATCGTTGTGTTCCGAACCGACGCCCTTGTCGGTCCATATAATGTACAGTACGTTATAATTGAGCCACGGCTACATAATATTTCTATGTGTAATTTTCAACCACATATGAAAAATATTTGTAAACGAAACTATCACTTATATGTTGTTACATTTATTTTATTGTATAAAAAATGTTTGCTAAACAAAGGTGACGAGATTTTTTCCTAAAACATAAACCTAGATAATACTTACATTGCATTGTAGAAGAGGAATCTCAATTAGACTTCTGTCAGTACGTGTGTTGTTTCGATATTTGTTTGTTGAGTCTTGAAGTAATTGGGTTCAGGTTTTTAAATATACCATTAAAATAATTAGTTGATGTGCTTGCAGTTACCATACTATGTTATACTATACAAATATATAAAGAGAGGTAAAGTTTTGTTTAAAAATTCTTTCACTATTAGAAAGGTATATTATCCGTCAATGCTCTAAATATTTTTATTTTGGCAAATATGTATATCCAATAAGTAAACACAACAAATGTGATTGAAATCGGCAGAAAATCTGTAATATGGCATGCGATGCTTGAACGGTTTCAAATACAAGAATAAAATCTATAACAAAAATATTCATTACTTTTACAAAAATGTCTGCGATACCATATAGTATCTTAGTTCAATATCTCAGTCAAATAGATGTTTTATATGTCAAAAGTAAAATAAATTTGACAAGATTAAGTTTGGATGCATATTTCACGTATACTTTACAAATCCATATAAAACAAAACAACTAATTCAAAGTGGAAATTTAATGTACATAAAGTTTACTTTTTGCAGTATTGTAAGTGATGAAGCTACAAGGGGTACTGGGAAGACATTTATCGGCAATATATGTAGGTTAGTTTTGATCTTAATGGGACCCGGTAGGTAATGCTGCGAACGGGTTCTAGGCTTATTTTAAAACATTTCTCACATACCAACTGGGTATATGTTTAGCGAGTCCCTCGATAGTTTGATTTCACAATTGGAAATGCTAAATGTCGCTGCAATCGGGATTTAGGTTTTTAAGATTATGTGCGTTTCAAAATACAGTTGAAACTAGTAATAACCGATCTAGTGCAGACGAAGTTGCACGGGTCAACTAGTTATAATAATATAGCTCGTCAATAGCTAGTACCCAAAAACGAAATCGGTTCAGAAACACATGACAAAGATGGACTTAACTGTTTAGTCTCTGCACCATCATCTTCTTACCCTTATCCCACCTAAGTAGGGTCGGCACAACATGTTATCCTTTTCCACGCTCGCCTATCAGATGTCATCTCATCTCATCACACCTTTTACACACATATTATTTTTCACACAATCCATCCATCCTTTTTTCGGTCTTCCTCTACTCTTGTATCCATCGACCGTCATACTCAAAGCTTTTCTAGTTACATGGTCTTCATCTCTCCTCATAACATGCCCATACCATGCTAACCTATTACTCCTTAACTTCTCTGTTACTGGTGCTATTTTCAAACTTCCTCTGATATATTCATTCCTAATCTTATCCATTCTAGTTACACCACACATCCACCTTAACATTCGCATCTCTGCCACATGTAGTTTTCTCTCATCCGTCTCTCTCGTCGGCCAGCACTCAAATGCGTACAACATTACTGGTCTTATAATAGTTTTATACACCTTCCCTTTGAGTTTCAAGGGCATTCGTCGGTCAAAAGCTACACCAGACACCTTTCGCCATTTCATCCACCCTGCATTTATCCTATTCCTCACGTCCTTGTCTATGCAACCATCGTTTTGGATCAGAGAACCGAGATACCGGAAATCAGAGCAGGTTGGTAAGGATATACCATTTAAAGCTATAGGAGAAAAGCTGGATGGACCACCGAAGTCGCAAAACAAATGTTCAGTTTTTAGTCTACTGATTTTCAAACCAACATTCTCCAGTTTTTCTCGCCATTTTACCAGCCTACTCTGGACCTCGGTAGCATCTTCGCCGACAAGAACAATATCATCAGCAAACAGCATACACCAGGGTGTCTCCTCCTGTATGTCTGATGTTAACGCATCCATAACAAGAAGGAATAAATAAGGGCTTAAAGCTGAACCCTGGTGCAAACCTACAGCCACATTGAAATTATCGGTAACTCCAGCTTCGGACCTAACGTGTGTTTTGGCTTGACTGTACATACAACGAATAAGTTGTAGGTACTTCTCAGGCACTCTTTTTTTTTTCAGTGCCCACCACAGAACATCTCGGGGTACTCGATCATATGCCTTCTCCAAATCAACAAACACCATATGCAAATTCTTATGTACACGTCTGTATTTTTCACACAGTTGCCGAAGTGCGAAAATGGCATCAGATGTCGCACGTCCAGGCATAAACCCAAATTGATTCGGAGTCACTTCAGTCTCATCTCTTATTCGTCTCGCTATCACTCTTTCCCAAATCTTCATACTGTGTGACATCAGCTTTATTCCTCGATAATTGTTACAGTCCTGCACATCACCCTTATTCTTAAAGATAGGCACTATTACGCTATCGCGCCATTCATTAGGGATCGCTTCCTCTAGCAACATCTTATTAAAAAATAAAGTCAGCCACATCCACCCATCTACTTTTAAAAACTTCCATACTTCAACCGGTATGCCATCTGGCCCAACGGCTTTTCCGTTTTTCATACCATTCACAGCTTTTCTTACTTCATCCTCACTTATTTCTTGTACAATGCCTAAATTTAACGGTACGGTCTCTAACTCTCCGGTCCTGTCATTTTCTTCATTCATCAGTCTTTCAAAATATTTCTTCCAACGACTCTTTATGTCCTCATCATTCATCAAAACTTTTCCTCCATCGTCTTTTATACATTTAACGTGTGTAATATCTCTTGTATTATTTTCTCTTACTTTTGCTAATCGATACAAATATTTTTGTGGGTGTGAGCTCTCTAGTGATTGTTTAGTCTCTGCATATTTATACGAATATATAGATATTACTAAAAGTCCCACGATTTTTTAATACGTAATGGAAAGACTCATCTATTCTTATTAAATTCGACCGTACAATACACTAGAAGGTCATAGTTAGAACTTCAAATGAACAGAAACTAGTTATAATTTTTATAGTTTATGAATTATTAAATTAAGTTAAATTACAAATGTTTCAAAATGTTTCAATTACATTCTATTGTATCAGTTACTATAAATATTTCACTGTTTATGTTAGTAGCTTCAGAATTAACTTTTTCAGATACACGTCTCGTAAATAAAAACAAACGCATTTTGTTGCAATGAACCGTGGCAGCGGCTAATCAATTTCAGTGAGAAGTGGAAAGTAACGTCCACTATGATATTTAATTATGGATTTGTGTAAACACCTTCATCAATCAAAAAATCGACAGTATCTAGAAGACTAAATAGCCAGTGAACAACCAATAATTACTAAGATATATTATGGTATAAATTGCACGCTCCGAACAACGACATCTATTGTAAAGAAATAGAATCAAATGGATTGAACTTTTATTTGAACGTTTACACAAGATGTCAAACAACCAATCACATATTGCAACTGAACTACTTTTTATACTTTGAACCAAGTGTCTTTGATATTTATCGTATAATTGTGTGTTCAGAAATCCGATTTGACAAGTTATTAAACCGATAACGCTATTGAACCGATAAAGTATAGCTACAAGTACCTCAGAAACGGGGCTTAAGTTCTACAGTCCGCGTAGAACTTTTTGGCCGCTCCGAATATAGCTTTAAATTAAGCCTTGCGCTTAGTACAGTCAAAACGTTAATACAAAACAAATTCAAAGTATTATTATAGTAATTTAAAATGGAGAATTATTAATTTTTAAGTATGCTCGATTATAGACTTATAATATATTACGTGTTTGAAGTTATACTTTTTTTGGCGCGTTAGGGAAAAACGATGAGAGTACATTTACACGATGCGCGCACATACCGTCACGGAAAACCGACACCCTGAAGTTAGCTATAATCAACTTTTTCTATTGTCAGTGTCGTTTTTTCTACAAACGTAGAATAAGGCGAAAGATAAAATTTTTGAAAAGATTTTTATCTTGTTACTCCATAGAAGTATAACTTCTAACGCGTGTACATAAGTACACACACACTTTTTTAATTAATTAGGATTCAAGTAGATATTTTCCTATTATATTAAATAATAAGGATGTAGCAGTATAACGACTACGTTGCAACTTTGAGAAGATTTTTTATGTGAAATGATGATATCACTCCCATTGTTGTAGTCTTGTAAACGCTATAGTATATAATTTACAAAAACCTATTTATTTGAATTTAGCGGGTATTTACATACATAAGAGATTATTAAAGTGAAACTTCTTTAGAATCGTTGCGATTTCAAACCGGATGCAACGGGAAAACGACAGGTAAGAAACACAAATAAAAAAATTAGTGAGCCAGAGCGAGAGAGCAAATGTCGGTGTGTATGTATATTGCATACTGTTTAATACTTACTTGTATTTGAGCATTTAACGTGTGTTAGTATATGTGAAAAGTACGTGAGCTAATACTACTGTACACTGTATGCGGCTGCGTATTACAGCTTTTTAGTAAGAAGTCAGCATGGTGTGTTATTATTTAACAGTGCTGTGAGTATTTTTATATCTTGTTGTGCTAAATAATAAATTCATTTTTAAATAAATAAAATTTGTTTTTTTATCACATTGAAATTATATATATATATCAATTATATATTACGTAACAAAATACTATACGAATATATTGAAAATAGTTACATGGCCCATGAGGGGATCGAACCCGCGACCTTCGCGTTATTAGCACGACGCTCTAACCAACTGTTGTTGTTTATGACAAAATGTGACAAAAGCATAAAGAACGTATCACTGCAATTAGGGTTTTATGCCAAAAGGCCTTATAAATTTTTTTCTGCGCTTTTAAATATATTTTTTAATTAATTAAACAAATAAACTTTGTAAATATCCTACTCTTGTTATATATACTCATCTCATTCTTTTGTCGATTTACTGAAGTTTCACTTCTATCATGTGTGAATCGCACACACACCTTTTATTTTATTATAGAATATTTGCGAATATTTGAGAAATCCGTATCTCAACTCTGTTCTCCCATTACATCCTTGATAAAATGATGTATGGCCGCAAATACTTAGACAAACTAAAATTTTGATAGGCACAGAAAAGAAATAATAATAAATTACACATGCCATTTGTACAAATTTTGAAGTCCCTTATTCATTTCGACTGTTGGGATATCATACTTATAAATTAATAATTGTATCTTTCTGACTATCTTTCAACCACTCTTACTGACACAAGAAGCAAAAACTTAGGGATTTTGCACCAAACTTAAGGGATAAATAAGTGTTACGGGATTATTTTAGGGTGTATGTACAGTTTGCGTCGAGCATACATTATCTATCTATAATATTGTCAGAAATAAAACGCGAAATAGGTTTTCTATTCATATGATATAAGGTTTGATGATTATCCGATTTATGTGACAACATAATGGGGGAACTTAACAGTCTTCCACTAAAGTGTGTAGTTAAAAAAGTTATAATTTCTAGATGCCTGTCAAATTCAGCGTTATTACTTACAGTTTTTTTTAGGAAACATAACGATTTTAGACGTTTGCAACTTTGACTTTACGGGTAAATAGTTTTGAAAATTGGTAGCACTGAAATGCCTAAGACTTATTTATGACTTATAATAGGGCGCATCTATAATTTTAAAAAAACATATAAAATGTAAAAAAGAAAACAAATCAATCCACAGACTTTTAGGTATAATTAGTCTGGCTATAAATACTGTTACAATTAAAAATAAACAAAATATTATATTTGAATTTGGAATCTGTCATTTTTATATGATTATTCTTTGGGTTTTCTCATTTTGGCACCAATACAATGTACAATATTTTGCGATATTAAAATGGAGTGGGGTGATAAAGAGAACCGAATTGCTGTGATTGTATTACACAAAGTAGGTATGGAACCAAATGCAATATTTAAAACTCTCCATGCGCTTGGTATTAGTAAAATGTTTGTGTACCGGGCTATTAATAGGTACAATGAGACCTCTGTTTGTGATAGAAAAAGATCTGGCCGTCCAGTAGTGTTCGTACGAAAAAGGTGGTCAAAGCAGTAAGGGAAAGAATTCGAAGAAATCCTGTTCTAAAGCAAGAGATTTTCTCGGGAGATGAAGATAGCACCTAGAACCTTGTCGCATATTTTAGAAGATGACTTAGGACTTCCAGCCTATAATAGACCTACTGGTGATTTCTTAACTAATAATTTAAAAAAGAATAGGGTAGTAAAATCGAAACAACTACTGAAGGGTTACGCAAAGGGAGGTCACAGAAAAAAAAAATTACGGATGAGAATTTTTTTTCAATTGAGCAACATTTTAACAAACAACATGACCGTATTTATGCTCAAAGCTCTAAGGAAGCTTCCGAATTAGTCGACAGAGTGCAACGTGGGCACTATCCGGCTTCAGTCATGGTTTGGTGGGGTATTAGCTATGAAGGAGTGTCTGAGCCATACTTTTGTGAGAAAGGTATCAAAACATCGGCACAAGTGTATCAAGATATCATTCTTGAGAAGCTAGTGAAGCCCCTTAAGAACACCATGTTCAATAACCAAGAATGGTCCTTTCAGCAAGACTCAACGCCGGGTCATAAAGCTCGGTCTACGCAGTCTTGGTTGGAAACGATCGTTACGGACTTCATCAGAGCTGAAGACTGTCCATCGTCTAGTCCCGATCTTAATCCACTGGAGTATGATTTACGGTCAGTTTTAGAGTGTACGGCTTCCTCTAAACGCCATGATAATTTGGAGCCCCTAAAACAATCCGTACGATTGGCAGTGAAGAATTTTCCCATGGAAAGACCGCGTGCTTCTATTGATAACTTGCCTCAACGTTTAAAGGACTGTATTGCAGCCAATTGAGACCATTTCGAATAAGCTTTTTATATTTTAAATTCTTTTATATTTATGTATTAAATTAACACACTGTAAAAGTAATCAACGTTATTTGCAATGGAATTTTTTTTTTTCTTTGTTCCAGTATTTATGGCAAGACTAGGTATTATAGTAAGGATGTTCATGAAAGAAAAACATCTATTGATTTGTTGATAGAATTTATCGATCATTACATCAATATTGTACAATATATTGAAAAAAACATCAATATTGTTGATATATCGTAAAGAGTTCATACTTTTAATGGTGGTAGTGCCACGCCGAAACTATTACTGGTTTCAGCATAAATGGGTCGGTTCGTCCGGGGTAGTACCACCCTCTCATAGAAAACCGACGTGAAGTAACAGTGCTTGCATCGTTGTGTTTCGTTCGGCCAGTGAGAGCGCCGGAGGCCCACCTCCCCTCCCTCTCCTTTCCCTCTCCCTCCCCTAACCCTTCCCCCCAAAAGGTGCAACGCACTTGCGACTCCTCTGGTGTTGTTAGTGTCCATGGACGGTGGTGATCACTTAACATCAGGTGAACCACTTGTTCGTTTGCCACCTATGACATAAAAAAAAACTTTATTACATGGTACTAAGAGAAAAAATGAAGAAAATTTAAATACCTCTATTAAGAATCAGGAATCTTATCAGTGCTAGGACAATTACATAAAACAATTTGAATTCTACATATTTCGTATTTCAATTTTCCATAAACACTATTTTATCGACCTTTAGCTTATAATTTCCCAGTTTATTGAGATTCAAACTTTATTGCGATGGTCCAGATTTTGTCATTTTAATTAACTATTTGTAAGTAATATTGTACAACTCTGGAGACCCTATAATTTATTATACTTCCGAAGATATTTCACGAAATCGTCTAAATTCAACCAATTACTTATATGATTCACTTTCGTTAGTGCAACGTCGGCTCTACAGGTACTCATTATTATCAAATTTATCTGGGTGCTTAAATTTAGGGCGAAATTTTAACTAAATATATTATATCAATAGTGTGTCTCTACTTAGAGATGTTGTTAAATTAATTGTTACAAAGATTTAAAACTTGATTATCTTATACTCCATGCTTCTTTCTAAATATATAAATTGATTAAAACTTTAATATAATACATTAAATTTATTGGGAATGTATATAACGCACTAATGTTTAAATTATATACAATATCAAGGGGTGTCTATTTGTCTCTGTTTACAGGGTGGCGTGCTAGAACCCGTGCTGGTTACCTATATTTGCTATCACCACTGAATCAACTAATGTAAAACAGTCCAAAGATCAATATCCGAAAGAAGAACCTAATTTTAATTAATGTCAAACACAAAATTGTTGCTATAGTTTACAATTGTCTCAACTCTGGTCGACTGCTTTGTTTTTGCAAGTAAAACAGTATATCTAGGGTGATTTAGTTAAGTATACATTTGATATATCAAATAAAATAAATCCATGTTTTGTACTGATATTAATTAGTCCGATAACGAAGTAATAGATCGATGCTTTTTAGAGTATCGAATTTTACCGAACACCCCTATTGACCACGAACAAATCGACCGGCGCCGAGGACTGCGCAGTGCGCACTTTTCCTATATACAAAATACAAATATTGCGCACAGTCGTCATAGACAGTTGTCTTGTCTGTAATAGTTTGTATTTGGTTTTTCATTTTGTTTAATTGTAATTTCTATGTCAAGTTTAATTTACAAGACATTGAGATATTGTTATTGTAAAGCCAGTTAATCCTCAGTTTAAATAATTGTAGTACTTGCCGTTTTTATTGTCATATTTGGGTTTGTAGCTTTTCAATAAAGATGGCAAAACCAAATAAAAATACTCCTCGACGTTCTAGTAGAAAAAAAAAGCATACAAGAGAAAACACGACACCTGAAATTAATTACGATTCTGATAAAGGAGACTCGCAATCTAATGCTAAGCCTCGAAAAGAATCGATTTTGATACCACCTCGTCAAAGCAAAAACAACGCGCACTCGTCAGCAATCGGCAAAGTGCATAAAAGAGAAAAAAAGTTACCGTCTCTCGCAGAATTAGAGAAAATGTTTGACGATTCAAGTGATGCTGTTAGTGATGATTACACTACAAGTGCAACAAAAAACAAAAAATCTAAACAATTAGCTTTGAATAAAAGTCAACAGCCAGTTACTGCGATACAAAAGCAAACACCACCTAAACGCGAACAGATTGAGATAGTCGATAACAATGCACTTTGCCCTTCAATAAACAATAATTCAAATACATTACATAAAATAGATTTGTCTTCAGAGAATAATGAAAGAAGTTATCTAGAACAACTTGAAGATGAATTTAGTGATAATAGCGATTCTAGCACAAAAACGATAGTGTATGATTATAGCAACCTGCAAAATAAATCAAATACATTTTCACCATTACCTAGTACATCTAGAGATAACGAAACTATCATGCAGAATGAAATATTATTTAACGAGAGCCAAACAATTGATACTCCTCGCAGTAGCAATAGTGACACAATGGCAGTAAAAATAAACAATGGAAATATATCTTCTACATCTGTTCCTCATAACGCTGTAAAAAATTCACATGAAACCATTACTATTGATGATGAACAACCTAAAAAGAACATGGAAATAGATAACAGTATTATTATTGATGTAGATAACTATAAGATATCAAAAAATATTACACACAGTGATGGAAATACTACAACACAGACAGTTAATTTAACTAAGAGCACGCAGAGACCCATAATTATTAAGACTGCAAAATCTATGGACACAAATGCATTGAAAACAGTAATATACATTCGGCCTAGTAATGCATGTGGCCCTGCAACTTCAATCTCTCTCGATAAGCTTATTGAAAGTATGCCTTGTGAGCATAACATAGCTACAAGAAATAATGCTACTAATCAAAGTACTAACAATACTGTAGGAAATGATATCTCGAACACAAATAACCACAATACACCAGTTGAATCTGAAACGATTGATATTGATACTTCTTCTGATGAGATAGAAGCAGAGTTACAATCTCTTCAAAAGAAAATTCGCAAATATAGAAAAGCGACTAAAGCAGATTCTAGGGCACATTATTATAGACATATTGCATGCCCTAATCTAAATTTAAAAGTTGTGTCATTTAACATGAAAAGACAAGAATGGAACACACTTAAAAATATTTTACAAGTCAAAAAACAAAGTACCGATACTACAGGAACGAACAATGAATTTGCTCAACAGTTACAAAGCACCTCGGAAGATCATACGAATCAATCAAGAACTGAGTCTAATGTTAATCGAGAAATTGAACAATTAACACGTAGGGATTCCCATGACCCAATCAATGTAGGTGCTTGTCCAATTTGTATAGAACCACTTAAAAAAGATGTAGCGTCAACCTTATGTGGACATCTGTTCTGTTTGAGATGTATTAAATCTGCTTTACAAATAACTGGCAAAAAGTGTCCAACTTGTCGTAAATCTCTCAAAGGACCTGGTTATCACCAGATATTTATCTAAACTTATTTTATTTTATAGGATATGATGCCATATTAAATAGTTCAAAATAATTGCGATCAATGATTACTACATTAAAATATATTGTTTAGTTTACTCATATTCTACTGGTAATTATATAAAGTTATTTTTTAAACATGATTAAAGAAACCCAATATTCTGTTATATGTTCTCAAATAACTGTTTTTTCTATAAACTATATGTTATTATTGAAGGTTGCCTTATCAGGCAATATAATGTGACACAGTTGTGACAAGTTGCATTTCTGCAGGAGTTTATACATCTAAATAGTAGACAGCTGGTCTTCAACAAGTCTGTGTACCATTTACTTAGACTTATCTAAGAATATGATTACATTATGCAACATATGTGTTCTCAGCACCATCCCTGTTCAATACGGTGTTTACATCTTGTCTAAATATAATGCTCTATTTGTTAGAAGTATAAAGGTATCTATTGGGAGTTTCTTAAATTTGTTATTGATTACAGCTTCTATTGTCCATTTTTGGGTTCCAAAATTATAATCTGTGCCCGAATAACGGCCAGTTTTTGTATCCAGTGATGTGATCGAATCTGTGGTGTGGAAAATGTGATTATCTGACATCAAGTCATTTATGCTGTCACTAAAGAGTATTATTGTGATTATATTAGCTTAAGTTAGTATTTATAAGCCAAGTATACTAGTATTATTAAATGGTTAGTGTTACCAAATATGTTCCATATGATTCAACATAATAACTTCAATGTAGTTGATCTTATTACTTTATTATCGAATAATCAAAACTTAAAGCATCAATTAAACATATTTCATATTTAAGAAGCGAATTAGGTAAGGAGGAATTCTGTTAATCCATTCAAATTTATCAAAATAAGTAGGGTTATACTTATCTATATAGCCTAGACATCAATGTATGTATCAATAATACACTACATTTTGAAGTTTACTTCACAAGAAACAGGGAGGAGAAGAAGATAATCTCATAATTAAGTGTAACTTTCTACATTAAATCTTTGTCAGTAAACATGTAAAATAAGGATGTAATGTTTGTCCGTAAGTCTATTGTGTATGTCCCAATATTTAAAATTATTTTACGTTTATATCGCTATTAATAAGTGGAACTTTAAATGCTGATTTTGTTTTTATACCTCAAACCATAACAAATAATGGTATTTCTTAAAAACTTTCCAATAACAAAGGCCTTTGTACAATAGAATCTTCATTTGGAGTTTTTGGTGGAATCTTAGTCTGTCATGAAGTGGGTTTTATATTTTATTTAAATTTCTGTCATTTGACTCTATATTTTTTTAATATTGGTGGCATTCCACATAATATAGTTTGGTTATTATGAATAAGTGGATGGAAAATAATAGTATGGAGCATGAATTCGGAGATGTAACAAAAACTTCCTGGAAAGTAAAGTTCTAACAAGGGAGCCACCAATTTGTTTACTATCGTAATATATTATTATTATATTACCTACTGTATAATGGTTGTAATAATCTGGATGATTGATTGTTAAAAAAACTTCAATTTTTGATTGTATAAAAAAAGTAACTGATGCCATAAATAACATTTTTATTATCTAATACACTTAATTTTTCTTATAAATTAAGAGTAATACAGTGGATTACATATTGTCCTATATATTATAATAACTAAGTAATTTATATTGATGGATATTCAAGCTGTAAACTTCAAAAGTGTTGTGAAATTGCATTGTCTATTAAATATTTGGTGTACTATGTATTTTGTTTCTCTTCATTTCCATTATCATTTACAGTATGATCAGAATGCAGGCACTCTATAGAAGCGGAGAGTTGTGCTAAGCTTTGAACTAACTGTGCCATCTTGTCCCTAGAGGCAGAGTTATCAAAATCATCTTCTGCTGGTTTCTCCACATCAGCACAAAGGCGGAAATGTAACCTTGCAAGATGTTCTTGTTGATCCCTTATATTAATCATTTGTTCCATACTACAACCAGTACCAAATGCACTGAGTTTGCCTGTGTGGAAATCATCTAACAACTCAAGTAGGGCTTTCTCCATGTGTTTTACGTCTGGTGTCTCTTTTGGTATATTTTTTGGCTTGTTATTGTAATTTGAACGCATTAAATCACGATGAAGACGCCGTTCGCTAACATAGGATACTTTAGTTGACTCGTTTACACTGTTACCAGTACTCGTAATTTTATCTTGGTTCCTAGAAGCAAGGCTAGCTGCGCCACTTGATAATTTGGTACTCGTAACAGGTGATGTAGCGTTCTGTGATACTTTAGGTTCTTCTTCTTCACCCTCATTCTGCATTAGTTGCTGTGTTTCGTTGGCTTCTTCTAAATGCAAACTCATTAATACAGCCGTAACATGCGCAAATTCACTGCATATTTTGTTTATATTATTTTGACAACAAAGAAACTCTGAATAATATACCTTTTCACAAGAGAAATGTTACATGTATTTACTGTAATTATTATTTTACAGTTTTTAATTTTGTTACTTAGTTCGATAAGTAATTTAATTTACATTTATGTATAAAACAAATGAACTATTTGGTCTAAAGAATCATCTAAAAGCACTCTGTGAAAGAATCAAAGATGCATACGATTAGGACTGGATAAAATATCGAAATGTCGATAAATTTATTAAAAATATCGACATTTTTTATAATATTTTAATTAGGTGATATTTCAATATTACAATTTGGATATCGGCGGTCTATATTTTTTATTATATTCATCATCATCTTCGTACCGTTATCGCACCTAGGTTGAGTCGATACATTATGTTTTCTTTTCCACTCTTCTCTGTCAAATATAATCTCAGAATTCACACCTTTTATTCACATTAGACAAATGAAAAAAAATACAATTTTTTCCCCGTTGAATATATCGAAAAAAATGTTGGAAACTAAAAAAACAACCTGTGAAAGCCACAGCTATGTAAATAATAATAATATAAATATTAAGATATACTGCTTGGTAAATTTTAATTTCCCGAATGATTAATATGCGAAAGCTTGTTTTTTTTTTATTTAGAACTATATAACTCTTTAATGGTTCATCAAAAAGACCAGAAGAAATCATTTTCTTGTATAAAAGTTATAAGTTATTGATAAACTGACGCGATTTGTTCAACTTTAAAATATAATTCAAGATTTTATGTTCATTTTTACAGCGTTTAATTTACCTTATGATTTTATGGAAAGAGATGTGAACTTTTGGCCTCTCAATGAAAGTTATAATGAATGTTTGAAGTTTTTTGATAAATTGACTGTGGTTAACGATGTTTCGGAACGTGAGGTAGTAACACTACAATATTATAATAATTGTTTTACAAAAATGAAGAACAATTGCAATACTTATTACTTAATATTTGTAAATATAGGAAAACAATTCAAAATTGTAATAAAATTACTTTAACGTCACAAAGTTAAGGAAAAAAATAAACCATCACGGGATGCCTGGTAGATTGAATTGAATCAGTCTAATACACATGTTATTTTTACACACTTTATGCATACTTTTTTCGGTCCTCTCTACTCTTATATCTGTCCACCTTCATATTTAAAATTATTCTAGCTATAAGTCTTTCATCTCTTTTTATGACATGCCCGTACCATGCTAACCTTCCTCAACTTCTCTGTCACTGGTGATGTTTTCAAACTTTATTTAATACATTTTTGTTCTATAAATTCCAGTTACACCACACATCTTAACAATCGCATCTCTGCCGCGTACAGTTTTTCCTCATCCGTTTCTTGCGTAACAGAGCACTCAGATTGATGCAGTATGGCTGTGATTTATAATAGTTTTGTCACCTTCCCCATGAGTTTCAAAGGTATTCTTGGATCGCAAGATACCCTAAACATATTTCGCCATTTCGTGCATCCTGCATTTATCCTTGTCCTCCCGTTATTGTCTACGCTGCCACGTTTTGAATCAATGAACCGAGGATTCGGAATTTGGAGCAGGCTGGTAACGAGTATTTTAAAATACTTTTAATGAAAAATATTCATCATCATGACGTCTAAAAATGAATAATTATGTTTTTTTAATAAATAAAAATATTAAAAAATTTATTATTGTTTCAATTTCTACGTATACAATATTTGAATATTTTTTTATAATAAAATTAAAATGATTCCAAAAAAAAACAAAAATAAAAAAGACCCTAAAAATCTTGAATCCCAAAAAAATTCCCATCCACTACCACGTATTTATCCACTAAATTTGATGGAAAACCTCTAGATTAAGAAACCTGCAAATCAAACGATATTCCCACAGAGTTTTAGTCGTACAGGTAAACGTTATAAAAAAAATGTTACGTGTAGTTCACACCTGGTAGAAATGAAACGTTTATAAAGAAAGCAAAAAGAGTGTATGTTTCACTGTTCTCCAATACCTGAAGGCAAGCAAGACACTCCAGAATCTTGTCTGAATGTCCTACTTACGAATTGCGAATATTCGTAACATCACTACTTTGTACATATCTCTAACAGTTCTCAGAGTATAATATAATAATGTTTATAATAGTAGTCTGTGAAGTAGTCTGTCTATTGCTAAACGATTTTTAATCTAAATGTAACCCAGTACTTTCCTAAAATTTGAAAGTTACTCAGGCGACTAGACTTCCTAGTCGAAATTTAATTTCTTGAGGAAAATTAGTTTTATTCCATTTTCGTATAAAACAACCAAGTCTTACATTTGTTACCTCTTATCCACATAAGCAAAACCACCATTCTTTATAACCCCGGCCGCAACCGCCCCGTAAATCCCCCTACACATTTTGGCCTTGTTCAATACCCCCTATGGTCATTAAAAACCCTTAGCTTTAGGGAGTACCCTAGAAACTGACAATATTGACAGCAGTTAATTAATTTTGAACTAGTATTTCTTAGAGATCACCTAACAGCTATTTTTTTCGAACTCCTTATCTGTTATATTATTTCGTAAAACAATGTAATGTAATAGTAGTTAAAATAACATGTCGTTATTTTTGCCAATCAAATAAAAATTAGATTTGCTGTTTTATTTTTTGTATAATACAACATATGTAGATACATGATTTCGCTAAAAGCTTGTTGTTGGAGGAATTGTTAATAATTTTTAATCACAAGGTTATGAGAGCTTAATAATTACGTTTATTGAAAAAAATTGTTGTCTGTAAAGTCGGTTTACGGACGATAATTTACATAATAATACTTTTATGAATTGAATTATGCTATATATAGATTCTATAGATGCGTCACAAGCCGAACGCTTAGGCCGATTGCGCCTCTCTATCGCTTGTTCCGTGCTGTCGCTTGCACGCTCGGCTCTAGTGGAACGTGACAACGAGTCATGCTGTTTGCAGCCGGCGTTCATCGATTTATAAGCCGTTATCATGTCAAAAAAGTATTTTAATTATATTGTAAGTTTAAATGCAATTACTTTCACAACCTTTATTAGAAACTAATTACAATCACATGAAAAGACTAACAAGTAGTCTTCCGAGCGTTGTTAAAGAGCGTTGTAAAAAAGTTTGACGCGAACTGTACCTTTATGATAAGTCTTATGATAAATGAATCAAACATCTTATTATTATAATAAATCAAATTATTATGCTCCCATGATTTCATAGATAATTATGAATTCAAAAGTAAGTTGTCTTTTAAAAGTATATAATCGAATTATAAAATAATAATATCACTGTATGGAGATTTATTGGTTTACAATTACGATGTGATCACAATGTCACAAATACAAATTGTTTGAACAACAATAATATAACAGTTTATAGAACGCTTTTATAAAAATATATCAATAAGTTTGTAATATCACAATTGACTACACTTAATAAAACAGTTGTTATCAATGTTTTGAGCATCTTGGCAGCACTATACGAAATTCAAATCAGTATAGTCAAATCTGTCAAGTGTGCCGACAAGTAGAAAATCGAGAACGGGGTAATGTAGAGAAATTGTGATTTTTATTTACTTTCTAGATATCCATTTTTATAGATTTAAGGTATTTTCATATTTCGTGTACTTGCTGGATGTTAAGATTCTATCATATTTGTAGATATGTTCATTAAATTCATGTTTTAAGCGCAGCCTCCATTGTTCATTTTTTCTGGCCACATCCTCAATTTATTATGGCACATGTTTCGCTCGAATACCGACAAAAAAGTGATAGTTACTTTGTAGAGTACATTTACCTTTTGTTAACCGTATTTTTCGCAAGTTTCATATCGCGTCTGTAACTTTATTGCACGATAGAGTCGTTGTTGTCTATGTAATATTTTGTTTCTCGAAACAGTTCTTGATCCATTTGCTGAATGAAGATGACGGAGTCGACAGGACTTGATCCAGCTCTTTATAATCGCCTTTTGAGATATATATATACAGGAAATGAGTTACCGAAGTACTACCCAGGATGTTGGTCTACTAAAAAATATTTTGAAGAAAACAAGCTAACCGCTTTGAATGAGGTGTTTTCACTGGAACCAAATAACATTGAAGTGGTAAACATCATCTTGAAGGTGAGGTTAATGTTTTATTGTAATTTTATATTTTAAGAAATAAATTGTGTTCTTATGAAAATACTATCACATGGTAATTTTATATGAGACTAGAAATGACATAGAAATTAGGCATTATTTTGTATACTTGTATTAAAAGACTAGGCAATACATGTAATTTTAGTCCTATGAATTAAACAGCATAAAATGTTGATTATATACATAT
>MU158715.1:967385-988405 GCA_015888305.1 Antheraea pernyi
ATATATAATGTTGTTGTACTTTAATTACTGTTAATTTATTACCAGTGTTTCAAATTATAAAAAATATGAGAATAAAAAGTTCTATTTTTTTCTATTTTACCAGTATTATTTATATTTTTATTATATACATATGATATTCTAACATTAATATTTAGCACCATAAATGTACTAAATAGTAGAATATAAACCAAAACAATTATAGACTGTCATAGAAATTTTATAGTTACTTTTTTAATAATCTTAGGACAAATTAGATAGACAGTATTCAACAAATATACAGTATTATTTAGAAAAGTGATATGAAAAAAAACACTTTCAATTTTTGAAAATATTTCTTTCTCGGAGATATTAAGTATACCGATTATTCAATAAATTTTGTTAAAATAAATACACTGAAAATAGTTTTCTTCATTGAAAGTATAGTACACCACATATGCTTTGTTTTTTTTGGCTACAATTTCACTAAGTGTCGTAAAACATAGCACATATGTCCACAAGTAAGTTTCTATCTACTTTACTGTAACTCACCATTAAGTCATACTAGGTTGTATTTATGCTTATTAAATTTTATGTTGAAGGTTATTGACGATGAAGTTATTAAAATGATAGAGTACACTTTATAGCACCTAAGTAAAAACTTGGAAAAACTTTTAGGCTTTCCATGATGGCTATTATACTCATTTTGGGACAATTGCATTTGCATTAGCCAAATGTCTACTGCTTGGTTCCTCAACTGTCAAAGAGGCTACATATAATGCGGTTGCTGAGATATGTATTACTTCAGAAGAAATGTTGCTCTTTAATAAGTACACGAAGCAGTTGAAAACAGGTATTATTTCTTTCCATTATCATAACATTTTATCTATTCATCCCTGGTGTGGATTTAGTAAGGCACTGAATGTTTTTTTTTTTTTTAGAACTAACTACGCTAGTGACATAGCACGGTCTTAACAGCTTCACCGGACTACTGAATACTTAATTATAATAACTAATATATTACTTAACAATATTAAGTATATTTTTTAAGCTGTTTTTTTTTTTTTTCGAACTGACTACGCTATTGACCAAGCAAGGTCTTAACAGCTTCACCGGACTACTAAGGCGAGCACTTAAGGCACTCAGCCGATTTTACTTTGACAACTAGCTCAAGGGTGCGCGGCACACCTCGGCTTTGGCTGTTGCCTGATACAAGCAATACGCGACCTATCTGAGCTAACCTAAGCTAAGCTAACTATTCATACATATACGAGTTGTTGAAACATATATGTGTACCAAGCATACATACCTCAACAACTCCTATATATATATCGTATCGGATAATATTCTAAACTATTTCAGTTTGATAAGGGAAAAAAATAAAACCCTTCCACCTGCATGTGTAAGCGTGTATGCGTGCACGTGTGTGGAGGTGATATGTGTAATGTTGTCGCAGTGATGTAAGATTTTGTGTCACTGTATCGCGCGAGCAGCGTACTCAAGGGCTCCACGCCGAGGGAACGGACCTAGGCTTGAGCTGCTGCCGAGGGGGGCCTAGTCTGGTGTGCGGGAGCGAAATTTACCCCCAGACCACGGCGGCGTGATCTGTGGTTACGCGGGCGTGGGCGTGAGCACGCTCTGTTTAGAGAGACAGGCTGGTACTGATCGTTCACTGCCGTTATTTCATCGGGAGGGTCGGTAAAAATATGTCGCGGACGTCTTTTACTACGCGCAGCGTTTGGTACGGGTTCGTATTTTGCGGCGGATACCACTAACGGACTGGGATGATTCGCGGCTTTTTCAAAATAACTAATCGTAAGTGATTTTACGTACGCCCAGATAGAAGGCATCTCTAGGTCCCTATGTAGATCAACTCTCCGGACGTACCACGGGGCACCGGTCACTTTACGTAAAACGCGGTTTTGAAGAACCTGCAACTTATGAAAATTATCTTTCGACATATGCGCAAAAACGGGACTGCTATATGTCATCACGGGACGGATACACGTCTTATACAAAGTGAGCTTGTGTCTGAGGGACATCTTACTCCTATGACAAAGCAACGGATGGAGGCGACCCAAAACCATAGCGGCTTTGTTTCGTACTCTATCTATATGTGACTCGAAATTTAAATGTTTATCTAATGTAACACCGAGATATTTGACCTCGTCGGCCCAAGGTAAATCGGTTCCGTATAGCCTGATGGGCTCGAGGTTATTATTACGTCGTAAAGGATCGAAGAGTATCGCGGCGCTCTTATCAGGATTAACTTCTATTTTTTAAGCTGTTCGTCCTCTTTCTATATGATATGTAGTAGTGAATATGTTTTTTTTTTGTTTTAATTTTTTTTATGTGCTTTCGAAAGTGAAGAACTAAAATATTGCCTTGACTTTACTCAGTGACTGTTACTTGTAAAAACTTGCATATTCTATATTCAGTACGCAACACAAATTTCCTTAGATCTAATCTTCACATTTATGTTGAGTTTTGGGAATAGTGTCTGTAGGTGGTAGAGCCACACTGAATCTATTACTGGTTTCAACATGAATGGGTCGGCTCGCTCGCGGTAGTACCACCCTGTCACAGAAAACCGACGTGAAGTAACAGTGCTAGCATTGTTGCGTTTCGTTTGGTCAGTGAGAGAGCCGGAGGACCACCTCACCTACTCTCCCTCCCCTTCCCCGAAAACACAGGATGGCAAGGCACTTGCATAGACAGTGGAGATCGCTTAACATCAGGTGACCCACCTGTTCGTTTGCATCCTAAGATATACATGAAAATTTATATGTGTATTTTGTTCTCAAGGTTAGCACAAATAAGCTTGGAAATGAAAATAAACAAAAGTACCCAAACTATATATATATTAGCTGATAGTTGTAAAGTCATCTGCATTGTTTATTATCTTAACATATAAAAATATATCTTGGTGCATAACCAGCATTCTGCATGCCCCACTTTTCCATGGCAGTATAGTTTCTTAAGACTTATTAAATGATGATATACTGATAATTGTTTTCGAGATAAGGAGCAACTGTTTAAAAAGTAAAATAAAAATTTGATTGAAATGTATCCAGTAGTAGTTTTGGACAATGGCTGACCTCTTTTATTTTATTTATATAAGTAATCATATAACCAAACTAGAGTATTTCTGTAAGGTTACAATTTGTGACATCACTTTTATCATTAACTAGCGGGCCCTGCAGACGTTGTCCCGCCCTGGATATAAAAAAAATCCTTGACAAATTATATACATGGATCATTTTATCCCCTGGAGAAAATCGCATGAAAATCCGTTTGGTAGTTTTTGAGTTTATCGCGAACAGACAGACAGACAGACACCGTAGGGGACTTTATTTTATACTATGTAATGATATTCATATGTATGTTTGAATAATAAAATTCTGATTATTTTATTATAAATACAATCATAAGAGTCGAAAGGCATCAGGTGATGCTTCAAGATACATTCATATGCTATCGTGACCCCTATGTTACCATCATGATATATTTTAAACAAAATCATATTTTTGGTTTATCAAACCTCCTTTGTCTTCGATTGATCCATATGGTTTTGATTTTACTGTGTACTAGTTTACAATACTGCAAATTAAACTCAGGTAACGGTCGTGGATGGTGCAAGTATGTAGGTGAATGGTACAATAATAAGGACCTATTGACACTCGCTAAAGAGGTGACACGTGTACGTGGCCGCTATGGAAGATCCCATAAGATATTGATCCGCAAATCACATGTAAAAACTCCTGAAAATGATTTTGGTAAGTTGTTAAATATATAATTTTACCTTTTACCTAATATATACAATCTAATGGATTTTGCTATTATTATCTATATTAAAAGTATGTGCCTTTAGTAGTGGCATTTAATTTACATGACTGGGAGAAGAGTGGGCCATTAGGCTAAGTATTAGGCTAATTTGTAAAGGCTTCTCTCGTATCTCACAGCACATTCACAGTGTTAGACAAAGACAGCTAACTAAGCTGACCATAATGGTCTTCTCTTTGATGTGTCAAGTCAAAACTGTACTGTACAGAAAGTTGAAGAATTTGACAGAAATTCTATTAGAACTCTTTTTACGTTTTTGATATCCATCAGGAAGGTTTTCATATCATGTGACAAAAACAAAGTTTCATAACTGCAATTTATGTGACAACACTGATGTTATATTTCACTTAATGATACAGAGTAACAAGAATAGAACGGAAAAGTAATTGAGGATCCTCTGGGACTCTGTCCGTCTTAATTTGCAATATAATATTTATCAATAAAATATAGCCTTTCTCACTAGTAGCCAGTTATAGGAAAATAAGTAAGGGCCCTTCAGAAAATGTGTCAGGTAATGTAAGGGAAGATGACATTGGTAGTTCATCAATTTTACCCTTTTTTTGTTACCCTAGAAAGTAATTTTTAAATATATACACTTTTATCTTTATATTTGTACATTTATGAGGAGGCATGGAGGCCCTACCATTCCTGATGTATAATAGCTTTATATTTCTATGGCAAAATTTTGTGAGAATATTTTATATACGGCTCAGAAAATCTCCTCCAAATATATATGCTACAATCTAATTATACATAGGAGGCCTATAAAATCGTAAGGGACCTACTTAAAACCCTACTTATAATTTGACAATAAAGAAAAACTGACTAATTATTATTGTATGCCCAGATAATGATCGCGACTTTGCTATTGTATTTCTCTCTCTCTTGGGATCCTATGTCCCCAAACTGTCGGGGCAGAGGGCAGAGACAATGCTTCTCCATCTCGATCTGTTGATGGCTTGACATTTCACCTCACTCCAAGCAAGCCCCATTTTCGCACACTCTGCAAGCACAGATCTTCGCCAGGTTTGTCTAGGACGACAACGTTTCCGCCTGCCTTGGGGATTCCAGTCCAATGCCTGATTAGGGATATGGCTGTTGTCCCTTCGCAAAGTGTGGCCGATCCAGGTCCATTTTCGACGTCGCACTTGATGGTCTATGGGATCTTCATGGCACATTTTCCACAAATCTACATTGCTGATTGTCTCTGGCCAGAAGATTCTCAATATATGACGTAGACTGCGCTATTGTATTTGAGGGAATTTAAATTAATATAATTCGATAGGAATAATAAATAAGAAAATTGTTATTTTACATATTTATGTCATTTACTACCAAGTCCCTCTCTCGCCTACCGCCTATCTACATTGCCGCGTTTGAGTTTACACGACTTTATATATCGATTCAAGGACAATTTATGTAACCTTTATAATCACTTTACTCAGCCTTTGTCAAACAGGTAAGTAAATGAAAAAAATATACATCTCTGTAAGCATTTATTCTTTCAATAGGAGTATTATTCCTTTCATCGCTAATACAGCAAGTAGCACACGTGCCTTCTATTATTCATCTGGAAACTTAAATTCAATAGACAGAATACTGTAGGGGAAAATAACCCCCACATTTATTTCATACAAAACATTATACAATGTGTCAGCTGTAAATTTGGACATAATAATAATATTAGAATTGTGTGAATTTTAATTGAAAGGGGTAGATTTTTATCACATAAATACTCTGTGATTACAAGTAACTTAAGCACAAGTGCTTATATATTTATCATATAATATAACTTCCGAGATTTTATTACTTTTTAATTTCATGGGTATTTTTATGTTATTTTTGGTACAGAAGTAACCATGGCGACCATTAGTTAAAAGACTTATGTTCAAATAATAAAGTTTCGTGAAGTAATTGAAACAATAATAGTCAAATCCAACTGGCTTACTCCATTATATACTATGTTATTCATAGACATATCAATATATAGATTGGGAATGCTAATTTTTTATTATTATTTCTATTTATAGCACGTGATGCAGTATTTAAATACACCATCTTTGGTCTGAAGCGCGCTAAACAACTGCTGGGTGATAAAACGGAAACAAAGGCAATATTTGATTATATACAGAAAGTAGAAGATATGAGACATTGTGAAGATCCTGTGGCTGCGGCCGAAATTGCTGCTGCGAATAATTTCACTTTAGACTATGTTCCTGGGCATCTATTAACTTCACAAGACGTAAGTAATTAAACAATAAAACATTGTTAAGAACGTTATAAAAACAATGTTATACATCCTCAAGTTCCAATGCAGACAGGGACTATTTTACACATGTCATAAGAAATAATGGTAAAATCACGCAATGTTCTGGTGCTCCTATTGGTTGATTAGGATTTCATCTGATCTGCAATTCATGATGCACATAAATATATCTTTGTTGCTGTTACTGAATTTGATACATAGCATTTAACCATCAGCCATGGTACATTACCAAATATTTGGTGACTGTATTTTATTTTGTACAAACTGGTGAAATAAATACCATATTGATTTTAATTGAATATTTTGATATCTGATTTTCTTTTATATATTTATAAACCAATAAAAATCTTCTAATCTCTATAAAATATTCTGCTACACACGCCGCAAACTAAATTATTTTTGGGACAAAGAAAGTCAGCGTAAAATAGTTTCTAAATCAATGAGTTTAGTAAATGATTTCTGTAACTTCTAAACTATTTAAATGCTTTAAGTTTAAATAGAATGGATAAGTATCGACGTAGTAACGTCTTATAAATCGATTCCGTCCGGCTGCGCGTACTGTATGCGCATGACTCATTGTCACGTTCCGCCTGAGTCGACCGTGCAAGCGAGAGCGCGGAACAAGCGATAGAGACATGCGATCGGCCTAAACGTTCGGCTTGTATAGCATCTATCTATATATAGAATAATTCGGTTCAATTCATAAAAGTATGCAATGTTTTCTTATGACGTTATCACGTAAAATTATCGTCCGTAAACTGTCTTTACAGACAACCAATTTTTTTTAAGTGTATTGCTGCGTTATTTATTTCTTTTCCATGTTCGACCAATCCACGGCCATGGATATGATGTGGTCTGTTTTATACGAGCGTGGATTGGTTGATGCTCAATTGTCGATATATTCATAGAGAAACGGCTAGGAGCTTTTGTTTCACTATTTACATATAATTGTCCGATACTAACAAAAATATTTTTGTAATGAACATTATGTTTTAAAGTAAATTATTCTGCAGGTGTGGAATGCGATTATACCACAATTCACATTACCGGAACTGCTCATTAATATACAGCGCATACATAATATGGGTTTCCTGACAAACGAGTCCTCAACGACAGCCATTTTGGTATCTTTACTCAACAACTCAGACATGGTCAAGCAGTCTAGAGTCACGCCGCTTGAAGTCTATATCACCTTGTGCAATTATAAAAAGAAGTCCAGGTAGTAATAATAACGATAATTCCATTTCATACTATAATTTATATGGATAAATTAAATGGATGCATGTATTGATTGTTTGTGCATAAAACATTGCGGTATTATGATCTTCACTGCATATTATAAAGTCCCATGGGACGTCTCTGCCTGTTCGCGATAAACTCAAAAACTACTGAACGGTTTTTCATGCGGTTTTCACCAGTAGAAAAAGTGATTCATGCGGAAGGTTTAGGTATATACTTCAAGGTTTCTTTAATTATTATCAGGGATAAAGTCCGACGGGCCCGCTAGTCTATGCTAAATTTCATTGTAGTCCTTTCAGCAGTTCGAGGATGATTTACAATATTATAGTCTTTAAAAAAAAGTATATGCCCTCTGTGGTATTCATGTTATAAGCAAGGACAATTTAATAGGTTGTATTTAACACGATCTGTCTAAATACATTATAAAACTTTACTTAATATACACGTACAAAACCGAAGCTAAAAGCTGTCCGCGTAAATATATACTTATGTGTAGCTATTTGTTTACTAAGAGAGAAAAAAAGTTTTAAAACAGTTTTAAGTTCAACCTAACTACAATCATAACACCTGGTAATAAAGTCACAATTGTTAAGTTCAACCTAACTACAACCATAACACCTGGTAATAAAGTCACAATTGTTCAAAATATTATCTAATACTTACGATAAAACGAGCAAAGCAATAAATTACTCCCCTCACAAATGAAAAGACAACATAAAGAACATTTAGTGTGAATTCAACCTTAACACGTAATGAATAAAGTACGTTTCCCCGTTATTGTGCGTGTTTGGAGAGCCTAGGCCAAACATATGTATCATAGGTTTAAATTCAGTAATTTTGTTCAAAATTTGATATGATTTCTTAGTTTAAAGCTTAAAATATAACTTATTCAACATGTATTTAGCGAAAGTAAGATACTCCAGCCGTTAAATTGCTTTTTCGTGTATTATTTTTGCATCTTTTGAATACATTGCGGCATCTGAAACGTGCTTACATTGGTTGTGTTTCAAACAAACTAAACAAAATAAGGGCTCACATTTCAAGTGAGCTGTTATTTACCGAGACGTATTTTTCGCCATCCGACCCTTTATCTAGTTATTGTTGATCGAAGGCTTATGATCAATGCGTGAAACTGTGCTTTTCGATACAGTGATATGTGAGCAGGAGATAATTATAGGGTAGTCTACAATAAATTATATCATTATAGGCCACTGAAACATGATAAAGCAAGAATCGCAGTTGAAAAGGAGCAGCGTCGTCGGAATCGGCAAATTTTCAACACAAAAACCGGCCTGTGGGAATGGACAACCACTAAAAGACATCCCAAGGAAGTCAAATATTGGGGTTCCGTATTATCTATTATTTTAAATTAGTATATCTTATACTTAATTATTACTTATATCTTAATTGTTGTGTCAGTTTTTTTTTTAATTATCAAAATACTTTTCAGGTATTGACCTGCCTCCCAATCAAGCCGTATTAACAGCATTGAATAAGCTCATTGACTATACATGGATTCTAAGTTCCCCGACCAACGCGCGTTACTTAATCACCATGGATATGAGACACCATATGTTTAAAGGTAAAATTTATATACAATCTGTGTTAGAAATTTCTAGAACTAAGTCTTCGAAATGGGTACAAAATAAATGTTAAGATATATTATAGACTCAGTTTGAAGGTTATGTAAAATTTAAGGTTAAAATTAATAGGTTATGTAGTTAAATCCAGACACAGGCTTGTACTGGGTTTCGACTAGGCGTGGGCGAATATTCGTTTGTTATTAATTATTCGTAACGAATGAAATCGAGTAATGCGATTCGATGATGAAATTCGAATATGAACAATTCGAATGATTGATACAATTTAAACTTTTCGAATAATTCGTAGAATTTTAATAGTTCCAATATTTTTCAAATAAGCAATCATTGTCAAATTCATATTTATTTTTAATAACCTCAATTAGTCAAATACTACGTATATTCATTTTAAAATTCGAGTAGAATATTATTCTACGTTTAAAACATACGATCGCCCATTTCTAGGTTTGTATGTTCTTTCAAACAAACTTAAACGTGGGAACAAAAAACTTAAGCTGAATGATTCCAAAATAAGTTTTGCTCGACGTTTGAAATGAGTAGAAACGCCAATAAAGCAAGGTTATTAACTATAATCGCGTATGAAAGATCCCATTTATGATAGACTTGTTCTGTTGTGCAAAAACGGAAAGCCACGTATGGTATGAAGGAGCGAATTTCAACGCCCGTCCACGGCGCCGTGTTTGGTGGTTTAGCGGGCGTGGCTTAGAGCATGCTCTATTCAGTGAATTGAGTCGTCACATTTCAAAATAAACTAAATCCAATTTACAATGTACATGTAAAATATGACCATAATAAAATAAAAAAAACTAAAAACCTTATGGACGGCAAAATATGAACTTAGTTATTAGTATATAAAAACTGAAAATCTTAAGAAAATTAAACATGTTATATAAAGAATTAAAAATGGATTTAACTCTTTTTGAAATTTAACGACTTAATTAGAGAGGTTACGCTTATCGATCATATTTATATCGATTGATACGATAGAAATCGAATGTATTCGTACAAAACTAAATACGCTATGACATAATTGTTCACTATAATAAAACGATTTGATAATAGAGGTTTTTACTGTACAAGTGTTCTAAGGAATCAATTTTTTTTTGTTACTACGATAATATTTATTTACGTTTTACTATTGAAGAAATTAATTAACAGGACGTCATTTCTGCAAGAATTACATGGTGTCGAAAAAGGGGAAAAATGTTGCGGTTTCTACAACGAACGCGGCCGGTGCTGGAGGGGACGCCGACACAGAGAAACCGAGCAAGAAGCGTCTATTGGCAGAATGCTTCTATAATCATAACGTCACGCCCGGACACGCAGGTAAATATATAAATATTACTAGTTGACCCGGCCACGCGTTGCTGAGGCTTAGTTATTGTAAAAGAAATTCCAAATTAAAATGTGGTGCCATCTATGAGATATCTATAACAGTTGGTCCTACAGTTTTCTGTTTCTAATTTAAAGCGCCATCTATTCGAGACTAAAGAAACTTACAATTAATAACAATAATCAATATTGACAATCATTTAATTTGTAATTAAAAAATATTGAGACCATTAATCGTATTATAAATTATCCCATCTCTCAAGTTAGACCAAATTATACATAAATCCCAACTTTGATTGAAGATTGGTTAAGTAGGTTCGGAGTTCATTGTGGATAAACATGACTAGTAATGACTGATATAGTACTAAACACTATACAGATAGTACTAAACACTAAGGTCATGCTATACCATGAAATGTTTATCTCTATTTTTATACTGTAAAAACGTTGGTTGTTATTTAAATACGCATTAATGAATAAGAAGTTCAAGTTAACAATTATTTTTTCATTATCACATTTTGAAATGAATATACCCGATGATCTTTTCTGTATCCTTGACTATGTGTCCACGATTAACTATTGAGTAGATAAAACGTGAAAGCATAACAAACAAACCCACTTTCGCATTTGTTATATTAGGATACTAGCTATGCCCCAGATTTCGTCCGCGGGGAACCTTATGTAAAAAAACAGCTATTTTATTAAAGCTATTCGAATGTACTAAGTCAATTTACTTATATACTTTTCTCTCGTACTTAAGCCTCGTTATTATTAAAAGTACAATAACTTTTGATAGACTGAATCAATTTTAATGAATCGAAAACTAAATATTACCCGAAGATACGCTTTATGATTTTCCGCTTATGAAGACACCGGCAACAATTTTTTTTAGAAAAATCTAAAAAGTATAAACACGTTACGATTTATCTTCTTACTATACGTATAGATTAACATATTCAATTTAACATGGTATTATTATTGTTAATGCAAATATGTACAAGGCAGGTATTAAATGAGTTAGTTATGTGTTGACTACAACATGATAATAACTCGAATAGGGATTTAGGTGTCATATTACTGGTACCTAATATCAGTTTCCATTAAACCTTCTAATCTTAAAGTATGGTTCTATTTCTTAATAAATATGTATTATTTTAGCTATAATACTGGCTTTGCACCTATTGAAACGAGAGAAAAGCGTTAAGATTGCTGTATTCACTGAAGATAATATCGAAGAGATTACAATTGAACGCAACTTCAGCACTATCGAGGAGGCTGAATATTTACTCAGAGTATGTAACCTTTATGTTGTATTATAATTCTGTAAGTCTAGAGTAATAATAAGTACACGTTAGTACCAAGTTTTGTTTTATAGTATAATAGCGGGCCCAGCAGACGTTTTCCTGCCTTGATAATAAAAAAAATCCTAAAAGTCAACCATAGCGCCACCTACAGGGCCCAATCTAAACCATTCTCGGATCCACTGGAACACGCACACAAAATTTCATAAAAATCGGTCCAACCGTTTAGGAGGAGTTCAGTGACATACACACGCACAGAAGATTTATAGTATAATAATAATTTTGTTTCTGTAAATAAGAATTAGATTTCTCAAAGTTCGCATGAAAACGCTAATTGAGTTGGCGTGACGTAATTCCATATGATGTTATTTTTTCATGGCCCAATAATATGTATTTTCATATTATTCCATTAATTCTGATGATCAACAATCCTCAAACGTTCTGATTATTCTTAATAGTAGATTTTATGTATAGAAGAAAACATCCAAAAAATTGAAAGCAAATCTGTCTAGAAAGTCATTTTTGTAATATTTATGAAAAACCTGTTAAAACTCTAATAATAACTTTGTATGTAATCAAGACTTTGTGGTTATTATTTTTTAAGTGGCAAAGATGTAAAACTAAAAATTGTTTAGAATCTATCGCATAGATTTTGCATGATGCACAAAGGCAGACCTCTATCATTTTATTTATTACATTATTAACGTACTTTCTCATTATAACTTCATTCATGTAAAAGTAAAAATAAAAGTGAAGCTAAAAATACTTTTGAAAGTCTTAGAACAATTTTTAACTTAAGTTCTCTTTGTTGTTTATTAGTATTTGTTTTGAAATAATTATTTTATATGTTGAATGTCACCATGAACTATCATCTCTTAAAGTATTGTAAGCGACTAACCTAACGGCTGTTATAGAGCCTATTGGTTTTAGTATACTGAATCATAATACTTTTATCATAATTAATTGTCTTCATACATTATATTATGAGACATAATATGAGAAAACATGTTTATGTGTGATTTTGTACAAAAAATTACAGAAATCGAACCTCGGTCGTGTACAACTCGATGCACCTATACAATGGGCAACTAAAACTAAGCAAAAGTTCGACGTATTCATCAACATGGTGGATCGCACGACTCGTTACATGGAGTTGGATAAGAATGCCCGCGGCGGTCGCGGCGCCGGAGGCCGGTATGGTCCTCCGCCCCTCCCCGACAAGAACCTGGTCGACCACTGCCCAGTTCGAGCCCTCGAACGATACAGGAACAATAAAGCAGGCGTCAAAGATGCCAAGTGAGTTCTTTTTCTTATTTCCTCTGCCTGGGCAAAAGGCAGACCTGGAAAAAGCACATCTAATCAAAACGAGACGAACTGAACATGCGGTTCAGAAACGTTTATGGTGGTAGAGCCAGGCTGAAACTGTTACTGGTTTCAGCATGAATGGGTCGGCTCGCCCGGGGTAGTATCACCCTCTCATAGAAAACCGACGTGAAGTAACAGTGCTTTTCGTCGCATTGTTGCGTTTCGTTCGGTCAGTGAGAGCGCCGGAGGCCCACCTCCCCTCCCCTCTCCCTCTCCCTCCCCTAACCCTTCCCTCCAAAGGGTGGCAACGCACTTGCGACTCCTCTGGTGTTGTTAGTGTCCATGGACGGTGGTGATCACTTAACATCAGGTGACCCACCTGTTCGTTTGCCACCAATAAAAATTACTGGCTGATGGCACGTAACTCCAAACTTTCGATCGACAACAAACTGCTGATATACAAAATGATACTGAAACCAATATGGATGTATGGCGCATTGCTGCGGGGAAGTGCGAGCAACTCCAATCTAAACACAATGCAAAAGCTGCAAAATGGTATACTAAGAATCATTTTAAATGCGCCATGGTTCATCACTAACACAAAGATCCATAAAGCTCTGAGCATAATATAAAATAATAATAAATAAATATAATAATAATATAAAATAAATATAAAACACGGCTGGAAAATTACCCTAATGACTTAGCCACCGCATTAACAACTATTAACTACACTAAACGGTTGAAACGCCATGATATACAGAAACTTGGTGACAGATGGTGAAGGATGGCGGGTCTCTTGTTGTGGAGCTCCATGAACCGTTAAACGGCATAGAACAAATCTGCTTATAATTTAGGAATAATTGTAGATAAGCACAAAAAAAACCTCTGGGGAGACTCTCAAATTTAATATAATTTCCTTTACTTCAAAATCAAAAATACTTCATTCAATTTAGGCCCTAAGAAGGGTTTTATGTACGGCAAAATTACCATACCAGTGGTACCATATACTAGTTCGAATAACAACCCAGTCATCGAAAAGAACCTGCAAGAAACTAGCTCTGATTTATCTTTTCATGATATATATTTTTACAAAACATAGATAGTTACATTCGTTTTAGTGGATGCACATAGAGTGGTATCATTTCCAGACATGACCATTGTTCATATATTGATCCACTCTATAATGGCCTTTTGACACCAAAACCCGCTTGACATGGTATAGTGCTTTAGGATTTTGTTATAAAAACTTAAAACCATTACCTAAAAAACTGTTTTTGGTCTTAGTGAGCCTGAAACATGGAATGACCAATTTGTTGTTGTTTCTAATATTTAAATTATGTTGGGCTTTTACCTAAATCCAGCTTTCCTAGGTCTTTCGGACATACATTAAACTGATTGTATAAGTTTATGATATTATAAGAAAAATCTGTAGATACTTACCTACATGTATATTGACAAAACAAATAGCACGATAACACACACATACGTAAAGTAATATTGTAACGCCATAGTCTTAGATAAAATGTGGAAGTAAGATGGCATATTCTCAATATTGGTGAAAAAGAAATAGTTATATGTTGCTTGGCTACGGGCGGATTGACGGGGCAGCCGTCAGAAATGAGCTAGTTAGCCAAGTTTTAACAAGGCACTGTCGAAATGCTTACGATGTATCTACGGCTTTTTGGTTATAATATCATTGGTATCAATCTAATACGTATTGATTCGTAAATTTGTGTTCAGAGCGGTCAAAAAATTTAGCGTGGGCTGTGATATTTATTGATTTACAGGCTGGTCGTGATGAACTTGGCTTCTCATCGTGTGGGTACCACCGATGGGACTCACGAGGGTGTCCTTGATATAGTCGGGATCGACGAATACGTCCCAAAAATCCTGGACGCTTTTGTTCTACGCAAGTTCAAATGAACCATTATCGATACTCCGTCTACCGTCGCTTCGCAAGTCTCGTCCGCGGACCATTTACGATCATTATCACGATTGACACGAACTTCCTTTTTACCTCAGTATTTAAAATAAAAATAAAAGTGCATTACAGATCGACCGCAATGTGTTCCGAAGCGTAATTGTACGTACAGGGTTAACTTTATAGAAATAGAAGAATAATAAGCAAGATATCAGCCTTATAAATAAATGAAAAAAAAACTGTATATTCTGTGAAAAAAAAATACATTACTTACATATTGTAGGTGCGGAAATGATGTTATAAATCTGAACGTAAATTTTATCATGTGACTTAAAGATTGTAATTTGTATGTTATTTTGACGTTTGTTTATTAATCGCTTATAGGTAGTAAGGATATATTTGGAGTCATCCATAAAGTACGTCGCAATAGATTTTATGATTTTGAAACCCTCCTGAAGTGACTCTTGTGACGTGTTTTATTACGTAATTGAAGGTGGATAAAAGTTATATGCCTAACATTTTTTTTTCATTTTATGACTTAAATGAATGTGTTAGTGTATATATTACGTATATGTATACGTATTCTCTTTTTACAAGGTTAGCGAAAATAAATTTAGCAATGAAAATCTTTGAAATTAATCTTCGTCTTAGAAGTGAAAACTAGAACTTTGGAATCTGTAAAATATTATAAACTTCATGGTTTCACTCATTTCTTTAATTATAAATTTACAAATTATTAAATTAAAACAGTAATAAATAAAAATCAATTATAATAAGTCGTGGTGGCCTAGTGGTTTGACCGGTGAAATATTATTTCGATGTCCGCAGGTTCGAACCCGGCGGCATGTACCAACGAATTTTTCGGAAATCGCTGGATTTCTCAGAGTTTGAAATCGCCAATACGTCGTGGGCTGGCGTGGTGATTACGCCCATACCTTCCTTCGGGAAGAGGCCTATGACCCTGCAATGGGTCTCTTACAGGCTGGTGATGAAATAAATTACTCATATATTTCTCTATTTGACGTGTCACTCTTCGTTGACGACTTACTCTAACGTAATTTATAGATGACCCCTTGTTCTGACTAACTTTGATTTTGGATCTCTGCTTACGTATAGTTTTAAGAGCATTATTATATATTTAAGCTAATTATTTTAGTTTCCGGATTGCTTTCATGATGCTTTTTATGGCAATTCGGTGGTAGGTGTGTCTCAAAATAGTGACATTAAATTGTATTAAAATAAGACATACAGTGTTTGGGATCTATAATCTAAGACATGAAAGCTTTTTTTGTTTTTGCCGACTGTCGTATACTTGTTATATTGACTTGTGTTCCTTCATGTTTTTTTTTAATTATACAATAACTTATTTAATTAATGATATATGTGTCTCTAAATGTTGTAAGGTACAGTGTTTGTTTTCATTTTTGTTATCGTGAACCATTTGTTTAAAACAGGGTCTTTTTGGTCAACAAAAATTTGGCACCTGACGCTCGCTAATTGCTTTGAGAATAAACTTTTAGCGTTTGTAATTTAAGTCGTGGCTATAAGATGATATTTCTTTTATTTTAAACCTATAAAAGAACATATTCTAATTGTCGACTGTAAATTCTCCTCCAGTATAATAAACGTCAGCACTATTTGTTGATTAATAAATTTTATTTAACTATTCGGCTAAAAACTGTAGTCGGTCTTAAGGTTGTGCATAATAAATCAACTTTCGTAATTGCCAAAGTATAAATAGTGCATTTGTAATTTATTTGATAAAGTGCTGACGTTTAATAGTTAGCGTATAGAGAAATCATAGGCATATCTTTCGTGTTAATTAGTAAAGAAAAATAATCGAAAACAGGTACATGCTCATGGAAATATTAATGGAAATAGAATTATTTAAGGATAGTTCACGATAGTCTTTCGTACATGGAACATCTAATGCATAGGTTACAAGCCCTCACGTTGGGGATATCGTGAAATGCGCATGAATCTGCTTTCTTTGTATTTACAGAGTCGGATTTAGGGGTGAGACGACAGGGGTTTAAGACCCCTGGAACTTATATGACGGGTTTTCACAATGACTTTTTTATTTTTTTTTAATAAAAACAAGTAAAACTTTTACTAGTATATAAAAAACTTCGCGAATCACTTCTATTTTAACATCTCAAAGTATATACCAGGTGAAAGTTTAGACAGTAGCAATATTTTTGGAGGATACTCTGCACTCGATTTTCGTTCTAAATCAGTTTAAGAAAATAGGTGCTTGACCTAATTATCTAGAAAAATACAAAAATTATACTCAATCCTCTACGCGTCTGTGTTAAAGCACAGTCTCAATGAGCGTCGGCTGAAGTGAAAGTGAAGCGTAGAAAAATCGTGTGAACAGCATGGATAAAATAAAAAGGTTTATTGTACTTGTACTTATACTATCGGAGGTTATTAACTCCAGGCCGCTCTTTGCAGCTTTCGGCACCGGTAATTGCACTTAGGTTTATTATGTTTGTTTTCATACTTTTGAAAGTATTAGAACATTTTGACTTCGGTTCTCTTTTTTGTTTATTAGTATTAGTTTTGACATTATTATTTTATATAGTAAATGTGACCATGGATTATCATCTCTTAGAATATTGTAAGCGATTAACCTAACACCTGGTATAACGGGGATTTCACAATGAGTTTTTTATTTTTTTATAAAAACAAACAAAATTTCGAAGCATATATATCTAACTAATAACCCACTTGTTTTTTGTCCAGCGATTCCCAACCTTTAAACCCGGTTCTGTATATTCTAGTAATAGGTGAATCCGTTTCAAAGTATTGGTTACTTTTGTACTGATAAATGAACGGAATTTTCAGAATCTGTGATCACTTGGTACTCTCTCGGGTTTAAGTATTTTTATATCTGAAATAAAAAATAATGTAAAACGTCAAAAGTACTCAAAATTGCTAGGCAAGCTTTTTTTTCGTTGACTTTCAGCATCATAGATCGTTATTAGTGCAAGTACGTTTGTATTGTTGAGTGTATGTGACTATTATTGAATGAAAAAAACAAAACAATATTTTATTAATTGACAGTACTATAAGGTCATTTATGATGTTGATTGTTCTCTAATTGTGTTGTTTTGTTGGTTGATATTTTTAAGGAACTTTTTATTGCAGTGATCAAGAAGAATTATCTCACTAATAAGCTTTTGCAATGCATAATATATAATTAAGCATAGATAGAATTGTTGCTTCTATAATGGCCAAATGAATTTTCTCTTCATAGTAGGTATTTTTAGTTGTTATACGTTATTCCACAGAAATTGCTTATCACTGCACTTCATAAAAAATATACTGTGATTTACAAGGCGCCTTGGCAACTTTGAACTAGTAATGTAATTGCTAATTTGTGGCTGTTTTTGTTCCAATCTGAATAAAATAGTCGAAAGAAACAACCACTTTTTTGAATTTATAAGTAAGTGGTTTATATGCATTATAAATTCTGATTTTTACCAATTGTTAATATATACCTTTAAAAGGTCTGCAGAACGTAAGAAATAATGATTTTTTTTTTTGACTATAGTATTGTTCCGTCCCGTTAAAGCCATTTGATGTATCCCAAATAGTATTTGTGCGTATAATGTTCAATGTAAATGATAAAAAAGTAATATTCGTTTATCATTTTAACCTTTTCACAGCAGTATATCAAAAATGGCACCGCACGTTTTAAAAGAATAACTAATGTAATAATATAAAAATTGTATTTGCATGTTGATTTTCATGTTAATTAAACTTGAATATTCAGATTATTTTTTATTTTATTCACGTCATATTTTGAAATCATTTGGAAAACGGTATTATGTCTCATTTATTAAACATGTGTTGTCACCCTACAAGCATTGTTACGCGTTAGCCTGCGATTCCTGTCCTGCTTTTAATTAAAGGAATTACCTTTGATAATACTGATATATATTATGTTTTATATCGTCAAGTTCAAGTTCTTCAAATTGTTGTGAGAAGAGTTATAATTTTTCTACAATATCATAATTACTTATTTAATACAGCAATGTAAGTACTATCATAAAAGAGAGTGCAACTTTAGAGATCTTGTTGAATTTTTTTTTTTTTCTTCGAACTGACTACTCTATTGACCAAGCGAGGTCTTAACAGCTTCACCGGACTACTAAGGCGAGCGCTTAAGGCACTCAGCCGATTTTATTTTGACAACTAGCTCAAGGGTACGCGGCACACCTCGGCTTTGGCTGTTGCCTGATACATACAATTCGCGACCTATCTGAGCTTTTTTTTTTTTACGAGGGGAAAATCCTACATGGATACCCTCACGCCGTCGAGGGCAGCGTGAGGGTATGTCAGACTCCTTCTGACTAAAAACCCCCCGGTGTACCTCTGCCGCTATAGTCGGGGCGACACGCGATCTCTAAAGATTTCGGCGTGCTGCCCCAGCGGTTGGCCCAGCAGCGAAAGTGCCGCCGCCGGGCCCCGCCTGTTAGGAGGCACACACTTTCTGAGTGTGCTGCGTGGGAGGAGCAACGCCGCACTCTGGCTGCGGCGGTAGGAGAGGACCTCTCGTTGCCGGGCGTGGTTACGGCCATGCTCGGCAGCGAGGAGGTGTGGAGAGCAATGGCCTCCTTCTGCGAGGAAGTCGTCTCGCAGAAGGAGGCGGCGGAGAGGGCCCGCGAGGACGATCCTCTAAGTGGCCGTCTCCGCCAACGGAGGACAGGCAGGAGGAGGCGGCAGTTTGACCGCCTACTCCCACCGTAGCCGGACCTAGGGAGGATGGGTCGGGGGCCCATCTTCCCATTGCACAGGTTCGGCAGACGGAGGAGACAGCCGGGGTGTACCCGGCTGTCTCCTAACAGGCGGGGCCCGGCGGCGGCACTTTCGCTGCTGGGCCAACCGCTGGGACGGCACGCTGAAATCTTTAGAGATCGCGTGCCGCCCCGACTATAGCGGCAGAGGTACACCGGGGGGTTTTTAGTCAGTAGGAGTCTAACATACCCTCACGTTGCCCCCGACGGCGTGAGGGTATCCATGTAGAATTGGTCCTGCCTCCATCTCTCCATCCTATCTTCCCTCTCATTCTTCCTTTTCTCCTCTATTTCCCTGGGAGCCAGAGGCTCCCCCGTCCGTTTTTTAGCCGCCGTATGCTCGTATACGGCGGCCAGCACCTCCGCCTCTAACTCCCAGGGAAGGGAGCCGGCCAGAACCATGGCCGCGCCCGAGGACACCGTGCGGTATCCTCGTATCACCCTCAACGCCACGGTACGCTGCGTAGCTCGCAGCGTACGGATATTGGTGGCGCTGAGGGCGTCGACCCACAACGGTGCCCCGTTGACGGCCATGGAGCGAACGACCCCCATGTAAAGGCGGCTGCAGGCGGCACCCGGCCCCCTCGTGGTGGGGAGGAGTCGGCCGAGCGCCGCTGCCGCCTTGACTATGCGCGGTCCGAGCCCCTTAAAGTGGGGCTCGAACCGCCAGCGTCCGTCCAGGGTGAGGCCCAGGTACTTCATGTGGGCCCCCACCCTGATCCGGACGCCCTCCACACAAATGTGGGCCCCCGGAGGTGGCCCCCGCCGAGGCCCATGAAACATTAAGGCCTCGGTCTTGTTGAGGGCCACCTCGAGGCCCAGCCTTCTAATGCGCCCGACCACGATAGTTACGGCCTCCGTGGCCAGGCGCACCAATTCAGGGAATTCCCCGCCCCGGGCTACGACTAGGGTGTCGTCCGCGTAGCAGATTAGGCGCCGCGGAGCACCCAGTCGTAGCCCATATTCCACAGGAGCGGGCTCAGGGCCGACCCCTGTGGAACCCCGCAGGCCGTATTGCGTCGGACCATCCGTCCTCTGGCGTCCTCGAAGGCGACCTCTCTACCTTCTAGGTACGCCTCCAACAGCCGCCGCAGATACGGGGGCACCCCGAAAAAGAGGAGCGCCTCCCGTATGACAGCGTGCGGCAGGCTGTTGAAGGCGTTGGCGATGTCCAAGGACACCGCCAATACCCTATCCCCCTGAGAGGTCGCCTCCGCGGAGACCTGTTTGAGGAGGGTCAGGGCGTCAAGAGTGGAACGCCCCGACCGGAAGCTACCGGCCCCTAGTGTTGCTGGACGACACCGGGAAGGCGCTAGAGAGGATCGTTGCCTCCCGGGTCGTCCGGCATTTCGACGAAGTGGGGCCGAACCTGTCGGACGCGCAGTTCGGCTTCCGGTCGGGGCGTTCCACGCTGGACGCCCTGACCCTCCT
>MU158715.1:989603-1029669 GCA_015888305.1 Antheraea pernyi
TTCCAGACATCACCATCGTTCACATATTAATCCACCCTATAATAATAGGCTTTCGACTTTCAAAATCCGCATGACATGGTACTTGAACACACTCTCCGGCAAATCTGTAATGTGCTTCGGGATTTTGTTATAAAACCTAACATTATTACCTAAAAAACTGTTATTGGGTATTAGTGAGCTTGAAACGAGGAAATACCAATTCGTTACGTTTCTAATATTTAATTAAAAACAAGTGACATGAGTTTTTGCATTGAATATAAAGTTGTCTAATGCTATTACAATGTATTTTTATAATTTTAATCAAAATTATGAAATACTTACGTGGGGAAATCCCTTATGGATACGCCCCCCTCCCGGGGGAGAGGGTGGGTTATGTCCGAGTCGCACGGACTAAAACCCCACGGTGTACCGACAGACCGTTTTGTGGGGGCGGCAAGGGATCGAACAAGCTAATCAACCTTGTAGAGCTGCCCCCACGGTCCGCCCGGCGGAAGGTGACCGCCGGGCTCCTACCTATAGAGGGACAGACCGGGTACACACCGGCTGCCCCCCCTCGTCCGCCGGACCTGTGCAATGAGGAGATGGGCCCCCCGGCCCATCCCCTCAGGTCCGGCTACGGTGGTAGGAGGAGTTGGGCGAAGCGCCTTCTCCTCCTGCCTGTCCTCCTTTGGCGGAGACGGCCGCTTTCAGGGTCTGCCTCGCGGGCCCTCTCCGCCACCTCCTTCTGCGAGACGACCTCCTCGCAGAAGGAGGCCATCGCTCGCCAAGCCTGTTTGCTGCCGAGCATGGCCGAAACCACGCTCGGCAGCGATAAGTCCGTTCCCACGGCCGCCGCCAGAATGCGGCGCTGCTCCCCCCACGCAGCACACTCAGACAGCTTTGCTGCGCGGTATCTTCGTCAGCGCCGCACTCGTGGCAGGCGGCCGTCGGCTCCCTGCGTGCGACCTATCTGAGCTAAGCTAAGCTAACTATTCATACATATATGAGTTGTTGAAACATATATGTGTACCAAGCATACATACCTCAACAACCCTTATATATATTTCGTAAACTATTTCAGTTTGATAAGGGAAAAAAAAAAACCCTTCCACTTGCATGTGTAAGCGTGTATGCGTGCACATGTGTGGAGGTGATATATGTAATTTTGTGGCAGTGATGTAAGATTTTGTGTCACTGTATCGCGCGAGCAGCGTACTCAAGGGCTCCACGCCGAGGGAACGAACCTAGGCTTGAGCTGCTGCCGAGGGGGGCCTAGTCTGGTATCTTGTTGAATATACCTGTAGAGGTGTACCATAGCGTGCATTGCTACCTGAAACAGCAGCTATTGAGTAATGATTTATTTACGATTACTATAACAAGAAATACAGAGTGTTTAAGTATAACAATTATATTCATAAAACCGCGTGTAGTCGTAAATATTTTGTGGTAAAACCAGTTTTCTTCTACAGATACGCTTGTGACTAGTAATGTGGAGAACCAGGCTATATAGTTTTTCAGAAAGATAACCATAACTGGATGATCTCCGAATAAAATACTATATCTTCATGACTATTCCAGATCAGATCAGAAGAAAATAAAACACTAATCTTCATTTTATTTCATGTATATTACAAACCGATACAGTCGTTAACCGGTAATTTCTAGGATGCTGTACAGCCAATTCAAACTTTTACTAGTTGTATACCAGAAACTTTTTGGTTCCTGTTTTTCTTTACTAAGGAAATGTCAAGAAAACAAGTAAAAATTCTGTGTACTCTGTCAGGCACTCTGTGGGCACAAACTGTCAGCGTTAATTAATTATGGGTGGTAGAGCTAAGCTGAAGCTATTACTGGTTTCACCATGAATGGGTCGGCTCGTCCGGGGTAGTACCACCCTCTCACAGAAAACCGTGAAGTAATAGCGTTGTTGCGTTTAAATTAAATTAAATAATTAATAAAAAGTCAAGAACGTTGCAGTTAATCGATATATTTATTTGATCGAAATGAATATAATGCATACAATATTTATTCCAGGAAAGGGTTTATGTATTAGGATAATATACAAAATAAAACTATTTTATCTACTCTAACTCCCGTCTTCCCTATGCGAAAGACTATCCAGTACCCATATAGACATTACGATATTAATCCTTTCTATATAACTCAATGCAAATAAACTACTCAGTATTTACAATGAATAGGCTTCTTAAAACACACAACAAATGAAAAAATTACGCTCAACAATTTTTTAAGTGCACGAATAGGTGAGTATTATTAAATAAGTTTATATTTGATTAATGACAAATATTTTTAAACATAATGTTTTAATAATTTAAAAAATACAAGTTATTTACACATAATTTTATATCTTTTTTAAAGATATAGATTTTATACAGTATTTACTGTAATTAAGGGTTGACCTTGCCTTCTGGTGTAAATACGTAAGTGCTGTGCGTTCTCCGACCTCTATCTCAAAAACGGTTAAATATATAAAAAAATGTTTAAGACAAAAATTAAATTTTATTTACTATATTCATCTTATACGCAAATAACATTAATCTCATGGGAAGCGAGATATTTCAAAAATATATATTTTTGTGACCTTTAACCTTGGATATCGTAAGACGCAGAGACGAGATTTCATCAAACTTTTGAGACAACTTTTATATTAGCAAAATAAAAATGAATACGAGTTTTTACAGTTTATTATTATTCATTTCGAGGTGAAACCCTTAATATAACTTGACTCGTAAAAGTTACAGCTTTAGTGTCTTAAACTTTAGTATGAGGATTGATATTATTTTTTATAATATATACACATTTAATTAAAGGGATAAGTTAACATTTGGATACATACTTTATTTCTCTTATTAATTTGTAAATACTTGCTCATTTGTATTTCAGATAGTGCTTGGTAATTCACAATTCAATCATTTTTATTTCTTCTCATGGTACAAATTTGTGGTGGTAAATAATATTTTAATAAGTAAGCCCGAATAAATTGATCTTTGCACGAAACGGCTGCCTTTTAGAATATATTCTGGTATCTGGTAATCTAAACATTAAATCTTACTTAAGCGAAAGTAAATTTAAAAAAAAGATTTATTTTACTAGATAGATCAATCAAATAAAATCAAAAATAATTTATTCAATTTAGGCTCTAATAAGGCACTTATGAACGTCAAAGACTACCACCGGTTCGGAAAACAACCCAGTCATCGAGAAGAACCGGCAAGAAACTCGTTAAGGCACATCTTTTTAACATATATTTCCAATGCATCATATAATAGCCTTTAGTGGAATGCACAGAGATGAGTCAATTCCAGATATTACTATCGTTCACATACTGATCCACTGTATAATATACTTTTGACACTAAAACCCGTTTGACTTGCCGCTTAAATTTACAGTCCTGCAAACATGCTTTGGGATTTTATTGTAAAACCTAACACTATTACCTAAAAAACTATTACTGGTTTTGCTAAGTCTGAAACATGGGACGACCAGTTTATTACAGTTTCTAGTATATAGAGTATGACGGACTTTTCATACTCGATTTCAACCGATTCTTGCCAAAAATATCCATTTGAATAAAAAAATTGTACGTATAAAAACGATCGACCTTGATTATGATCTTAAAAAATCTATCGATATTTTGCGTATCTCTAACTCTGTGGCTTGTAGTACCTGTATCCACTACGAGCTACGACCACAGAGTACGTTATATAAGCTACGACCACAGAGCTACGATTGAAGTCTGTGGCTTGTAGTGACACATATACGCCCGCAAAGTGTGTTATTCCAAAAAATTTTGTTACAAAATGGGTGAAGTAGATAAGTGGGTAGAAGTAGCGAAGCGATGCAAGTATCTTCCGGAGGATGATTTGAGAGAATTGTGTAATATTGTATGTGATTTGTTATTAGAAGAACCTAATGTTCAGCCGGTTCAGACACCTGTGACTGTCTGCGGAGACATACACGGCCAGGTAAAAATGTTTATGGACAAACCAAATGATTTTAGTGGTAAAATTGATCAAGATAATAATATCTAATTATGCAATAAAAAATTCAAAAAGAAAATATAAGTAAAACGACCATCATAATTTATTGCTATCAGAAAGCAATTGCTTTATTTTATCCTGATTTGAATGATTAATTAGTATCACCCTGTGTTTCAACTTCGTCATTAGATATAATCTGGAATTAGCATGAGATGGAACACCATTATCTTTAAATTTGTTTTGTTCATAAGTTGTATTGATAGTTTCATACTGTATATGATAGAGTGATAGACTGTATTATATTAACTTGAAAAAGAAATATTAAACATTTCAAGCTCAACTATAGTACAAATAAGATTTATATATAAAGAGTTGATAAAATCAACATTATTATTACTTTTTCAGTTCTATGATTTAGAAGAATTATTCAGAATTGGAGGACAAGTGCCAGACACAAAGTACATATTCATGGGCGATTATGTTGATAGAGGGTATTACAGTTTAGAAACATTAACTCTGTTAATGGCACTCAAAGCTAGGTACCCTGATAGGTATGTAGTAGATTTACTTTCAAACTTACATGAAATTTGTACAAATTAATAAAAAAATTATTTGTAATGTTAAAATAATAGTTTTTTATTAAATGGAAATGAAAGTACTTTTTCTGTTTGTTTGTTCCGAATAATCTCCTAAAAAGTTGGACCGATTCTGACAGGACTTGCAAATGTTATAAGTAACTTAGGTTGTTCTAACTTAGAAAAAAAAATCAGTTCAACTTTTTTTTTTAATGTCATATGTGGCACACGAACAGGTGGGTCACCTGCTGTTAAGTGATCACCACCGTCCATGGAGATATACAACACCAAAGGAGTCGCAAGTGCGTTGCCACCCTTTGGAGGGAAGGGTTAGGGGAGGGAGAGGAAGAGGGGAGGGGAAGTGGGCCTCGGCGCTCTCACTGACTGAATGAAACGCAGCAATGCAAGCACTCTTACTTCATGTCGGTTTTCTATGAGAGGGTGGTAATACCCTGGGCGAGGCGCAAATACAATCCTAACTAATATTATAAATGTAAATTTGTTTGTTTCCTTATACTTTCATATCTTAACTACTCAACCAACTTTTATGTAATTTTGTGGACACATTGTAAGGGATACAGGAAAGGACATGGGCGCCTCTCATCTGGAAAAAAGCACTGTTTCCGAAGAATAGGTCAAATCTACATTAAAGTGATCGTAGCTATGGATAATAGCTAGGCCTTTATAAAGATACAAATGCAGACAGAGTCATGGGCGGCTGCTAAAAGGAATATATTGTGGGTGGAAAGACCAATTCGATTAACCTATAAAGATTGTCAAATGTAAATTACTCATCTTTTTCATCATTTATAAAATAAATAATATAATGAGTACACATACTTATAATATTATAAAGAGGTAAAGATTTTGAGCTGTAGGGGGTAATATTTGGAGGCACTGGTCCAATTTAAGAAAGTTCCGTTGGTGTTATATAGATCATTTATCGAGGAAGGCTATATATCATCACACCAAGACCAATAAGAGTGGAGAAACAATTAAGAATGTTTCAAAATCAGGAGTTTTTCACCCTTGAAAGCTTCTGCCATATGATAGCATCTAACTAAAAGTAACTATTCCACACAGACGAAGTCATAAAATATGCATCCTAATTTTCTATAAATAATTTAATTTTACTAATATAATGCTAATCTTATTTAGATAATATTTTCAGGATTATTCTGCTCAGGGGTAACCATGAAACTAGTCAAATTACAAAAGTGTATGGGTTCTATGACGAGTGTCTGAATAAATATGGAAATGCAAATGCATGGAAAGACTGTTGTAGAGTTTTTGATTTGCTCACAGTGGCTGCAGTAAGTTACATTTTAATTATTTAAAAATTATGAAATTATATTATTTCTTTTCCTAACCATTTGAAGTTATCATTGGTCAGTGTTTCAAATTCTTGCAAGGATCTAAAGCTTTCAGTTCAAACCTAGATAGCTACCTCCTTCTAGTCGAAACTCTGTCACCCAGCACCTATATTTGTGTTCCTGCACTATTCAGCCCCGCTCTAGGTTAAGCTTTTATATCATACTAGTGTGCACGGCAAACGTTGTCCCGCCCTGTTTAAAAATAAATTCTTAACAGATTATCACTTTATCCAATGGTGAAAACCACATGAAAATCCGTTCAGTAGTTTTTGAGTTTATCGCGAACAGACAAACAGACAGACGCACTAGGGCACTTTATTTTATACTATGTAATGATTATTATTTTACATAATGATTAAATGCTAAAATCTACAAAGTTATAAACAAGATTACTGGTTAGAAATTGATACACTTATATAAGTTTTAAACCATAAATGTATAAACTTAACTTTATAAATATTAACTTGTACAGGCTCATTGACTAGAGAGCCATTCAATGCCTTTGCATTTAAGTAATTTCATGGCAACATATTTTAATTAACAAGAGTCTTGTTTTCAGTAAGATACTGGTGTCCTCAGCTCTCATAGTTCAATATTTAAAATAATTTTCTTTCTGTTCCCCTTCACACTTTTATGTCCATAAGCTCTCAGATATTTAACAGAAATATTATTTTAATTATTCCAGTTAATAGATGAAACAGTATTGTGTGTCCATGGAGGTCTTTCACCAGAGATTTCAATGTTAGACCAAATCAGGTGCATTGATAGAAATCAACAAATACCACATAGAGGAGCCTTCTGTGATCTACTATGGTCAGACCCAGCAGAAGTCAAAATGTGGTATGTATGTTTACATTCTCTATTGTAGGTACTTTATTTAGGTATTTGTTTCCAGAAAATGAGCAATTACTTATCTGTTTTTGGTTTATCCCTGGATATTTTAAGAAATAATACTAATTTTATATCTGTACTTAAATTCTTTTTGCATTAGAAGAATTTTGTTCTCCTACAGAGAAAAACCAATAAACTTACTATCCCACAATTACACTACAGTTACACATACACCTTATAATGTTATAGTTGCAGTCCATTTGAAAGTTTCTCCCTTTTGTTTCACTGCATATTCACACTGATGTCTAGAACAGAACTCTACTCAGACTGTTCTATTTCGAACTGGCTATTTCTATTGGCCTGATTAGTCTTTGCAGCTTCGCTAAGCTTTTTGGGTGAACGTTTAAAGCATTCAGCCAAATGACACCTGGCTCCACAGTGTCAATTTGATTAAACTTCTGCTTTGGTTGTTGTCTTGAATAAGACTACTTGGACATACTGTGGTAGCTTATGCTTTTGAATATAGGAGGGTAGAAAACTCTGGAAATCTTGTTGTCATTTTTCATTTTCGAAGAAGTTAGAGACTGGCTATTTTTACAATCTTATTGTTTTTGGTTTTTATGATTAATTCATTGTTTACTTTGTTATTTGTGAGGATTTTGTAATAGAGTGTAACAATAATGTTAATTTTAGCGTAGAACAATAAATAACACGGACCAGCCTAGTGTCAGTTGAGCTTGCTCTAAGGTTCCTAGAGTAAATTAAAGAAAAAAAAATGTGATAAATAAAGAAATATATTGTGTGTCAGAATGTAAACTATTGTTTAATTATATACACATACATTTATTATACAGACAGGATGAAAATAATACTCGAGATTTTTTTAATATCCACTAGATACTTATATTCTATTGACAATCTAATGGTGTCTAATATATTTTTGTCATTTCAGGACTGTTAGTCCAAGAGGTGCTGGTTGGTTATTTGGTAGCTATGTTACTGAACTCTTTATGAACTATAACAATTTGAATTTGATATGCAGAGCACATCAACTTGTTAATGAAGGTTTGTTTTCTTTGAATTTCTTTGTTTTAATTTCAATGTAATATAAAATATATCTAATTTGTGTTGTTTTTCTTTAGGTTATAAATATATGTTCGATAAAAGACTGGTCACGGTTTGGTCGGCGCCAAATTATTGTTACCGGTGTGGTAATGTGGCATCTATATTAGAATTCAACACTGTCAATGATAGAAATGCGAAATTATTCCAAGCCGTACCGGACAGTGAGAGAGAAGTCCCTCCACAACACACCACTCCATATTTTCTCTAAAATAAGTGATACTCTTTTTATAATATTTAGAGATATAAAATGTTGTATAAATAAATTGTTGCATTTAAAATTTGTTTTCGTTTCTTTCTTCGAAATTATCTACGTCATAGATTTTTTTAACTACTAATACAGTTAAAAAACAATCCTTAAAACGGAATAAATCTTATTCAAATTTTATGCTCTTGATATTTCTATGCTCGAGTCCTGAATCCTTAATTACAGAAGAAGCACCGTGTCAAGTCAGCTTTGGTCTCAAAAGTCTATTAAATATGTCTGGAGTTGACACTTAAAAGCAGTTTTAACTTTAATGCATTATCAAAATATTCTTCTCTATTATTGGATTGTTTTCCAAATCAGTACTAGTTTTAATGTTCATAAGCGCCTTCTTAGAGCCCAAATTGAATAAGTACTTTTGGTTTTAATTTTGCTACTTTGTGGTATATTAAATTTATCTATTTAATTATTGAATGTTATATAAAATATTTTATACTTTTTATTTGCTTTTACAGTATTATTTCTAATTATAGTCTAATTTGAATTCTGAAAAAAAAAAACCAAAAATGCAGTACTCGGGAATAGTCTTAAGTTGGCTAGTTTTCTGCTACATAAAAATGGCAATATAGCAAGCAAACCATAATCTTGAAGAACTTCGTTTTTAACCGGAACGAAAAATTGTAAGGCTAAAAGAGCCCATTAGACTTCGTAACTATATAATAATAATCATAAATACATGGTACAACAAAATAATCCTAAGGAGGGTTGATGTCAGGCAGGCGGCCGATCGTAAAAATTAAGCCAAATCATATACCACAACATGACAAACATGTTGTACCGACCCCACTTATGTGGAATAAGGGTAAGAAGAAGAAGTCTAATTTAATGTAGATTCACAATTTTACATTGAAAGCTGGTTGGTAAGAGAAAACAAATGATTCTTTAAACAGTTATTTAAATTATAAATAAAATATCAATTGGTTAAACAAGATCTTTATTCAACCTGAAGTTTCATATGAATTTCTTACAAAAACTATTTATTCCCGGTTGTAATCGAAGGTATAATCGAAGTAAGATTGGTCGAAGCTCTGGACTCTTACATAACCATCCTCACCACCTGATGCATAGCTTTTACCGTCTGGGTGGAAAGCCAAACTGTTAATAGGACCGAAATGGCCCTTAACTCGGCCAAACTCTTCCTCGAAAACTAAATGGAAGAAACGAGCATCAAACTTGCCCTGCCTTGTAGATGTAGTTGTTACTTCCATGGCGTCTTGTCCACCGCCTAATACTACATGGTCTAAAATTGGACTGAGAGCTGCAGAATTCACAGGTCGCTCAGTCTTGTACTCCTTAAGGAGTTCTAGGGAACTGGTGTCAAAAAGTTTCGCAGTTTGATCCTTTGATGCAGTGATGAACATGGTTCCGTCTCGTGACAGTTGCATGTCGTTGATCTGATGGGTGTGCTCTTTGATGGAGTGCACTTTCTTGCCAGTCTGGAGTTACAAAATTATTACATAATAATATAGAAATAAAATATATGTTTAAGTTATTTTAGTGCTGATAGAGACCATCATCATCTTCTTACCATTATCCCACCTAAGTAGGGTTGGCACAACATGTTTTCCTTCTCCACTTTCGCCTATCAGATGTCATCTCAGTATTCACACCTCATCATTTTTCACACAATCCATCCATACCTTTTTTGGTCTTCCTCTACTCCTCTATCCATTCACCATCATACTCAAAACTTTATTAGTTATATTGTCTTCATCTCTCCTCATGACATGTCTATTTTTTTTTTTTCGAACTGACTACGCTTTTGACCAAGCAAGGTCTTAACAGCTTCACCGGACTACTAAGGCGAGCGCTTAAGGCACTCAGCCGATTTTATTTTGACAACTAGCTCAAGGGTGCGCGGCACACCTCGGCTTTGGCTGTTGCCTGATACATGCAATTCGCGACCTATCTGAGCTAAGCTAACTATTCATAGATATATGAGTTGAAACATATATGTGTACCAAGCATACATACCTCAACAACCCTTATATATATTTCGTATTGGATAATATTTTAAACTATTTCAGTTTGATAAGGGAAAAAATAAAACCCTTCCACTTGCATGTGTAAGCGTGTATGCGTGCACGTGTGTGGAGGTGATATGTGTAATGTTGTCACAGTGATGTAAGATTTTGTGTCACTGTATCGCGCCAGCAGCGTACTCAAGGGCTCCACGCCGAGGGAACGGACCTAGGCTTGAGCTGCTGCCGAGGGGGGCCTAGTCTGACATGACGATGCTAACCTACTCCTCAGCTTGAACTGTCACTGGTGCTATTTTGAAAATTCCTCTGATATACTCATTCTTAATCTTATTCATTCTACTTACACCAGACATCCACCTTAACCTTCTTAACCTTAACACACTCCACATCGGTCTCTTGGTACTATAATAGTTTTATACACCTTCCCCTTGAGTTTCAAGGGGACTGATAAAGACCATAAATATTTATAAAGGTATTTAAAAAAAATATGCAGATGCAAAGATGTAGATGGATCTTTGCACCTACCACAGGTGAATAAGTGCTGTACCTATTACAATGTATGGCAACACATACAATGTGTAATTACAGTGAAATTCATTCCAAATGATTGGATGTCATACATACATAAAGTTACATTATGTGTTTACTGAACACTTGTAACTCAATAACTGTTACATACCCTTAAATCCCACTGAATAAGGTCACCGGCTTCATGACCAGTAATGATGGTTTCATCCAGTGTGCCCCACACCATAGAGGTGACTTTTGAGTCTGTGATCTCCCATTTTAGAATTGGAGCTTGGTCAGAAATTGAGTCGTCAATAGTTCTGGTATCAACAATGAACACCTGGAATGTTTACATTGATAAACTTGAATTAATTGTTTATTGCAAATATCATAGTATTTATGAATGATATTCTATCTTTAAATAGTATTTGTAAAGAATTTATTTGGTCTATATTGTGTGTTAAACAAGATATAATGACATTATTGAAGTTGTTTTTAATTAAATTAATATATATTCTCTGCTAAAAAAAACTTTGTTCCTGTAAAGATAACTTTGTTGTTGAAATATCAATGATTCAATATGAGTACATATAGTTTTTCTTACTGCATCATATAATTATTATTACCACAAGTGATGTAATTATATGTTTACCTCACAAGGGTGACCCATAGCCTTGTCTGTGGTATATGCAGCTTGATATGCACTGAAGCTGAAGTTGCATGTCCTCACTGAGGAATTTGTTTTTATTGTAGCAATATTCTTGCCCATCTCCAAATCCCATAATCTAAAAGCAAACAATTTTTAAATCTCTATTGAAAGTTTAATAATGATCTATTATCTATACATATAGTAAGAACGTAAAATTAAGTATAAAAAAAAAATTGTTAAATATAAAATTTAAATTAAATATAAATAACTGTTATAAATAATAAAATATAGTTCAATTATTTTAAGAAATGTCTGTCTATTTGTTTGCTTAAACATGCATCACAACTAAAGTACTGTATTCACAATAAAACATCACAAGCATATCCTTGATTAACATTTAGTTCTTGTTTCATCTAAATTGATGTACCCTATAAAAAAATATTGTAATTTGAATGACGCTCAGTTAAGTAGGAGAGAAAAGTAGATAAGTAAATATATTTAATACATTTAGATAATTTTATTTATCACAGTTTTTTTACATACTTTTTCTACTCGGAAGAAGTCGTGGGCACAGCTAGTTATTAATATGGAAACTCTTGTCAGAGACAAATTTATATACATTAGAGTATGTGTACGACCAGAGTGGACTCTACAGTCGAATGCTGATCGATCGTGGCGTCGTTTGCAAGTTCAAACTAGTTTGGTTTGGTAATGGTGGTAGAGCCACTCTGTAACTATTATTGGTTTTAGCAAGAATGGGTCGGCTCGTCCGGGATAGTACCACCCTCTCATAGAAAACCGACGTGAAGTAACAGTGCTTGCATTGTTGCGTTTTGTTGGGTCAGTGAGAGCGCCGGAGGCCCACTGCCCCTCCCCTCTCCCTTCCCTCCAAAGGGTGGCAACACACTAGCAACTCCTCTGGTGTTGTTAGTGTCCATGGATGATGGTGATCACTTATCATCAGGTGACCCACCTGTTCGTTTGCCACCTATGACATAAAAGAAAAAAAAAAGCGTGTATGTCATGTTAGTAAACCGTAAACCTGAAATTACTTATTGTTACTACAAGTTCTTCTACGGGAGTTATTGTGTGTAAATTAGTAGTGGTTTTAAACTTGATTCAATTTTCCGTATTATATAATCAAAAGTTGTCATTGCCATCCTCATCGTATACTCATGAAATGTATCTTTATGCAATCTTAATTTATGAAACAATGTATGTAACTCTCCGAACCGCTTTCTTTGCTTAACAATGTCACTTGAACCTTGCCTCGACTCATTATAATATTTTAGCTGCAAATTTTCTTCCTAATAGATATCAATAATATCGTACAACACAGATATCAGGACTAAAACGTGACTGATTCACATGGAAGAAGAGTGTCCACTATGGACACTCAGTGAACGAGCTCTCGACCGCTCGACGCCCCGCCGGACGCAATTGCATTCAGGCCGTACGTTTTAACTGTTTGAAACATGGTATCTATTACTGTCATAATGTATACATACCGGCAGGAACTGTCACCACCGCCTGTAATAAGGTGAACTGATTGCCAGTCTACATCTAAACACCATACAACACCGCCGTGACCATTGAAAGTGCCGAGTCGTTCGCCATTAAGGGACCACCAAACATTTGGCTTCGCATCTTTTGCAGCGGAGAATAACAGATCACCTTCGCGATTATATTTGATTTGTGTGATGGCACGCTCGTGCCCTTGCAGCATAAGAGGTTTCTGTAATGTGTGCATTGGATTTGAGTTGGTGAAATGTTTATATAAAGTGCGTTACACAACAGATACACTGAAATAACGGTATACAAACAAATAATTAGAATATAAGTGGCTATATTTACCATTTTTATACTGTTATGTGGTTATAATATAGGCAAAAACACAACAATTACTAAATTCTGCTGACATGTGGCAGGCGGTAATGAAAAATGACAGCTCACAGAATTTACAAGAACGTATTTCGGTGTTGCTAGGATTTAACGATATAATTAATGTAGACTCAAAAATATGCTATGTATTATAATTATATATTAGAAAAAAGCTAAACGTCAAACAAAAACATATCGTAATACTATGATTATTAGTTAAACAAAGATCTATTTATAAAACCTTATTCATCTATAAGAATTTTTCGATGTATTTATAATTTATTGATTTATTTATTCTTCAAGTAGCAACATTATATTTCACATGCAATGCGCCAGGGAATATGCACTTCACAAATAAGACACTTTTTTTCCTCGAACTGACTACGCTATTGAACTAGCAAGGTCTTAACAGCTTCACCGGACTACTAAAGCGAGCGCTTAAGGCACTCAGCCGATTTTTGTTTGGGCAACTAGCTCAAGGGTACACGGCACACCTCGGCTTGGCTGTTGCCTGATTCATGCAATACGCGACCTATCTTTTTTTTTTAACGTGGGGAAATCGCTTATGGTAACACCACCATCCCGGGGGAGAGGGTTGGTTATGTCCAACTCGCACGGACTAAAACCCCACGGTGTACCGAGATAGGCGAGATGATCGCCTCGCAGAAGGAAGCCATTGCTCACCACGCCTGTTCGCTGTCGACCATGGCCGACACCACACTCGGCATCGACAAATTCCCCCCTACCGGCGCTGTCCCTCCCACGCAGCACACTCAGACAAAGTATGCTGCGCGGTGTCTTCGTCGGCGCCGCACTCGTGACAGGCGGCAGTCGACTCCCTGCGAGGTACCACCCGAAACAATCGTGTCCGGTGAGTACCTGCACCAGTCGGAATGTCAGAGAGCCACACTTTCTCCCCATCTAATGCTGCAGGACCGGGCGGACGGCGTCAACGGTGTCGTACACGGTGGCGAGAACTCCTGCCTCCAGCTCCCAAGGAAGGGAACCGGCGACACGGCGTAAAAACACCTTTTACAATTTCTTTAATACATTTTAAAAAAGCGCGTGCGGAGCCGCGGGTAACAGCAGGATTGATTGCCGATGTTGGAGAAAGAAGAAGTTGTAATATTTATTCCTGGAGTAAAACGGATTAAATCGTCACATTTCAAAACACAGTCGTGGAGTTTTATTATATTTATTTCCAAAATGATTTCAAATTATGGAAAAGTGGTTAGATCCTATATTGTTTATTCTGACCTGACCTGACGCACCACTGTTGCTATTAAATTATCCAATCACCGTGGACATAACCAGTAAGTTTAAATTTCAAATTCATTCATTTTGTGATTATGCACTGTTAGAGTTATTAGAAAACACATAATGATTGCAATTATCGTATTTTTTAACATATCAAATTTTATGGATAAATGCATTGCTATACAAAAACCCAACATTAACGCCTTAATGTCTCACCGCCGGCACACAGAAATGAGTGCATAATGTTGGATTATGCACTAATTTCAAATAGTCCCACGTCGCTTGCGTCCTTGTAAAACATCTTTAAATCATGAATGATATGGCTTTTTTGCAAAACCATAAGTTCCACCATTCTTTTTCAGAATTACAACACCTTGCAGACACCAAGCAAAATGGGATATTTTATGAAAGTCTTAGGACGATCTTTGGCCCTCGGTATAATAAAACCGTACCGATGTACTCCAGAGATAAACTAAGACGACTGACAGAGCATAACGAAGTGTTAGATCGCTGGGCTGAACACTTCAGTGAGATATTAAACCCAGCAACTCACTTCGTGGATTTAATATATATTGGGCCCTCCAAACTTTGCCCATATCCACGAAGTTTGATGACCCACCATCTTTTGACTAATATCTTCGAGCGATTAGACTCCTCAAAAATGGAAAGGCTGCAGGTTTTAACAGTTTGCCAGCTGAAATATACAAATATGGAAAATTAGTTCAAAAAGACTATTCTGAACATTTGAGCCACCATATTTGTATATTTCAGCTGGCAAACTGTTAAAACCTGCAGCCTTTCCATTTTTGAGGAGTCTAATCGCTCGAAGATATTAGTCAAAAGATGGTGGGTCATCAAACTTCGTGGATATGGGCAAAGTTTGGAGGGCCCAATATATATTAAATCCACGAAGTGAGTTGCTGGGTTTAATATCTCACTGAAGTGTTCAGCCCAGCGATCTAACACTTCGTTATGCTCTGTCAGTCGTCTTAGTTTATCTCTGGAGTACATCGGTACGGTTTTATTATACCGAGGGCCAAAGATCGTCCTAAGACTTTCATAAAATATCCCATTTTGCTTGGTGTCTGCAAGGTGTTGTAATTCTGAAAAAGAATGGTGGAACTTATGGTTTTGCAAAAAAGCCATATCATTCATGATTTAAAGATGTTTTACAAGGACGCAAGCGACGTGGGACTATTTGAAATTAGTGCATAATCCAACATTATGCACTCATTTCTGTGTGCCGGCGGTGAGACATTAAGGCGTTAATGTTGGGTTTTTGTATAGCAATGCATTTATCCATAAAATTTGATATGTTAAAAAATACGATAATTGCAATCATTATGTGTTTTCTAATAACTCTAACAGTGCATAATCACAAAATGAATGAATTTGAAATTTAAACTTACTGGTTATGTCCACGGTGATTGGATAATTTAATAGCAACAGTGGTGCGTCAGGTCAGGTCAGAATAAACAATATAGGATCTAACCACTTTTCCATAATTTGAGTCTAGAGACTGAAATCTCGTCAAGGATATCGAAAGCGGCTTGGTCCTTCGGAAAACTACGGGCCAGAGTTTGGGATTCTCACAATCTGTAACTACACACTAAAATCGCTGTGTATAAAGCTATTGTACTTCCCATATTGCTTTATGCCTTTGAGACATGGTGCCTCTATTGAAGCGACATAAGGAAACTCGATGTCTCTCGTATGACATGCTTACGATCGATACTTCGTGTGAAATGGCAGGACCATATACCCAACTCTGAAATCCTACAGCGGAGTGGGCTTAGCGGAATAGAGTCGCTACTTATTGCACGCCAGGAGGGATGGTGCGGTCACATTGTACACATGAATGACTCCAGGTTGCCTAAGTCAGTGTTTTATTCACAGCTGAAACATGGAAAGCGCAAGCCTGGGGGCCAATACCTCCGCTACAGAGATGTGATTAAGCGCCATCTCACCGCGTGTTATATACCTTCACACAAGTGGGAAGAGCTTGCGCAACAGAGATCAGAATGGCGCAACTCTGTTAAAAAGGCAGTAGAAACTTTCGAGGAACATCGTCTACACAATCTCGATGCAAAACGCCTCTCCGCAAAGAACCGCCCCAAGCCTTCCTACTTTTACGCCCTAAATTGCTTCGATCAGTTACACTGTGCGCCTTGTAACCGTACCTTTAAAACAAAATCTGGTTTCGCGAGCCACATTCTCTCTCATTCACGAAATCAACAAGGTTCGCTGTTGACGGATACGTCAAGGAGGACATCATCATCTTCTATAGGGACAGATGAATTAAAACAATGAATATTTCACATACATTTATTTTCTTAAATTATTAACCATTGATTTCCAAGAGTACAACTAAAAAACAAATTAAAGTACAAACACGTTATGCATCGCTAACTAAACACAACTGTAGGTAACTTCTCTTGGCAAACCAGTTCATATTCTTTTGACTAACATCCGGCGCATCACTCGAACGAGATTGGCAATTAAACAGTAAACAGTTATATAACATTCACTGTACAATACAAATTGGTCGTATAATAACAAACAGCCTTGAAACCGTCGAGAACAGTACATCAATCAGCAACTAATGTGATTTGCTACGTATAAACATAGAGAACACTAATGTACCAATAATACTTAACAGTATATATACCTAGTTCTGAAAGCATAAGTCTTGATATTGAGCGAGCCCAACTAAATAAGTGAAATACAGCACACTCAACCATATTGAGTTCCTAATTCAAAAGAAGAAAATCTATAACGGATGTGTCTATTTATTGAGGCACTTTCAGTGTTAACTTGTGTAAAATAAAATACGGAGAGACATAGACGGCACATTTACGTTGAACGTTATTATCTTGCGGACATGTAATATGTGTTTTAAATATTAAATTAATTCTTCAAGCGAAACGTGTTTGTTTTGTGTAACAGTAAAAACGTTTATTCTTAATCGAATAAAATATTAAGTATAACTCGTAGAATAGATATACTATATATATACTTATAGTTCAAAAACCATTTCTGAAGATTACATGCAACAAACACCACTTCAACGTTTCCAAATATATATTCTCTTACTGCGTTACACTCGTTACTGATAACTATTTTAATACAATGTCTAATGTACACAAAATTTTAAACCCTTCTTTTACCCGAAATAAGTGAAACGCTATTTTATACACAACAAACCTTACTCTACGAATGTGAAAATATTTCGTCACAATATCTTAGATGTAGGTCATTATCTTATGGACTGTAAAGAAATTGTGAAATGCATTAAGTTTTTGTTATATCCTTATAAATATATTAACATTATGTTTTTTTACATTACTATATCAGTCAAATTATTACCGTAGTATATTAACTACGGACCAAGTTTGAATGACTTGTGTCTAGATTTTTTTTATTAAACACCGTTGTTGGCATGTTTATAATAAAAATAGCGTGATTAATGATGCCATTTCTAAAGCGCTTCGTAAAGAAATATCGTTAGGTAGGTAACTATGTGGATAGGCGACTGGAAAAATAGACATCGGTAAATAATTTTAAAATTTGTTTTTATTACATTTTCTCTTTGATTTTTATAATAAACATTTCTAGACACAAATGATTAAAACCTGGCCATGTTTGTTTAGTTCCTCTGGTTATTATTAACAGAGATCTAAACAGTTTTCAGTTTCATGCAAACACATTATTAAACAATATAGCAAGCAAAAGCAAAACATTTATAAATAATATGCTGTTTTCAGCCAGTCAGATGTTTAAACTTTATAACATTGTACATATACTTTTAATTTTCTTTTAAATAAAAGGCGAAGGAAGCCTCGTTCTAAACCGGCAAAATTATTCAGAAGAGCAACGAAAAGCGAGTGGCCAATTTACATGTCGAATAAACTGTATTTACATCATGTGTATAGCCTCTATGGGCTCCTCGTGTACTAATCTAATTAGGTACTCGCCAGTAATGCGCCAATTTATTATTATTTACTAACAATACTAATCCTTTGTACAACGCCAATAACATTCTTAAAACCTAGCTTCCATTTGATACAGCGCCGTTATTTCCGTCTTAATATTAAACTACGCTATCAACAAAATAAAGTGTCAAAATTACTTAAATATTATATCATTTACATACATATTAGTAGAACGATGCACGATTCGCGTTCATATTATACGTTTTGCGTCCATTACACGTTTAAAAATCTATAAAGGCATCTTTACCTCAGACTTTAGATTTATCACCGTCGTTCTGATGGTGTTATTTATCAACTAATATATATTATATTATTCTTTTTAAATAAATAAGTATGTTTACCCAATTGTCGACAAAAACGAATCAGAGGACGCGAATTAATATCGAAGCATCTTTTTGGGGGTAACGCGACATGATCTGCTATACTCGACTTATGAAAACTACATGGAACTTGCTAAATTCCAATATACTATCACTGTTTTTCTTTCTTTATCACGAAAATAACTAATAATTTCACCGTAATTAATAAGTAAAATATTAACAAAAAAAAATAGAAAAATTATTTAGGCATTTGATGGCAGTATTGTAACTGGTTGCTTATCAAACTTAATTAATAATGTACAAAAGATTATAATAACTGGTAATACTTAACTAATGGTAACATAATGAGGAACGGACGTATTAACGCTCATTCAGGTAACAGGATTTTAATAATAATTTCAGTTTTTTTCGTCGACTGTACGGCGGCTACTTGCCTTTCGCGTGATTTTTACCGTCTGACTGACTCCTTACCTCACTTTATTTAAAAAAAAAAACTGTAATTTATTATTGTTTATTACTACGGTCACACATTATGTCACATAGTATGTGGAACGAAGGCTAGACATAATGAGGGAAAAAAATCGGTGTACCTATTTTATGACGTCACTATTGCCTTAACTACACGTAACGAGTACAGTGTCGAGACAATAAAACAGTACTAGGCCGAGAGAGCTGGGTTAACGAGTAGCTATTTATATGTATTTTGCTAGTGGCGAGTCAGTTTAGATTATAAGCAGTGACCGACGGACTGAAAACTCCAAAGTTGTTGATGTTCATTTTATTTAAGATTGCAATGCAGTATATTCTGCATCATGCTTTTGCTTATTTTCGTCATTGGAGATGAAAAACTCCACAGGCATACATATAGTTTGAGGCATTGAATCAATTGTATAGTTATGTCTAAATTCCATTTACACGTATTAGCCACTTTCAAAACAAAAAGTAATTTTAGTAAAACAAAATCAAAATAAATTGCGCACAGAATTGGCGAACGTGTCGGTGAGTACGAGTCGAATTCATGTTCATACATGTCGAGCAGGATAGCGAATCGCTGTCGGGGCGGCCAAAATGAAGCGGGGAGGTGGGTACTCGGGCTAGCAAACAAACCGTGTTCCTATTGGCTCTCTCGCCACTCCGATCGACCGAACACTCGTCATAATGTTCATATATACCGAGCACTCGGCCGAGAGCACTGTCTCGCCACTGTACTCGTTACGTGTAAGTTAAGCCATATGCGATGGAAAAATCCATAGAACTAGAACCTAAGAAGTCCTTAGAACGAACTTTTTGGTTGTTATAATTATACTTAGTTTAAAAACATGGCGTGCGTACATCGCCTCCTATAGCTAATGGTAACTGTTCACCGTTGCTGGATTACAATTTTAACATTATATTAATACGATTATTAATTATTACGGCAACGTTATAATTTTTTAATGATAAATGTTAATGATTACTGAAACGTGTTTTATGTGAAGATATATAAACTATGTTAAATGATTTTTTATGTAGTTTTATGATTTTTATTTTATTGTTAGGTGACTAATTTATGCGTTATTATTATTAGTATAATATAATGACAATAATGGTGTCCTGGTCGATGTTAATGAAATATGAAATGATAGACCTTGGGTTAATAATATAAGACTGAGTTTTTTTTTAAAGAAACGCTATAGGGCAAATGATGCGAAGGCGAATTTTATTATAATTGACGCTTTGTACGCATTGATTAATAACTGAATCAAATGTCGATTAGTAATATGCGACACGATGAGTGGTCGATTTTGTTTATTCGTAGGAAACTATAAAGTATTGAGCATAATTACATTTGAACACATCAAAGGAAGCGAAAGATATTTAGAATGCCGATAAAAGCGTCTGTATAGGTAACCACGTCGGAGATATATAATGTATAATGCAACATAGCTGCGATCAACACATAAGCATCGTATAATTAAATTAATAAACGTTTAGATAACGGTCCCTTAATTCTATTTAGACCAGACTCCGAAGTGAGAAGGAAACATATGTATAGTTTAGTGTTATGCGAAGTATTGGTTATAGAAATGCACGAGTTGTGACTAATAAGAGAACAACGCAATATAGCGCAATTTTATGTTAGTGTATAAACAGTACAGTTGTATACAAGCAGTCTTGGTAAACACTGAGAAAAGGTACTTAACGCTAATTACATTATTTATTAACAATTTATTATAAAATTAAATTAAATTCTCATATTACACACTCGGAAATTAGCCTATCGTTTTAACCCTAAACAATATAAAATGCAAACTAAAACAGTAATATTTCGTTTTACATGAAACAATTCTGTTTGAAAACAACATCTTATTATCCAATAATTGCAAATTATAATCCTATATTTACAGAAATAATATATTATGCGGTTCTCCGACTGACGAATTTTTTAAATATTAACATAACATAGTGTGTTTTAAACTATATTAAAACTAAGTAGTATGCACTACCACATATAAAATACGCATTCAAGTCCCTGATATCTTAAATTATATAGCTATTTTAATAATCAGTCTGTCAATTGGGACGTTTAATTTCCTCAGCTAAACATTAAACCAATACACACATCGACTCAACATAGATTTATAATGTACTGCACACTGTTCCGCGAATCATCGTCACTGATTGTTGTTGGTCGTACACGAATCGATATCGACATCGCGTCGGTCGCGCGGTCGACCGTCCGGATCGAAACCGGAACCTTTGTACGATCTCTTGTGCTGATGTAGTGGTGCTCTGAACACAGGGCGGTGTGATCATAAGACGAGGGTGCGGCGGAGCGGTGACCGGTAGGGCGGCCGGTCACTCCTTTGCTCGTACATCGAGAACTAGACGCCCTGCTGCGCCATATACTATCTGATCTCCGCCGAGTTCAGCACGAAGGGTACGTAGAACATTTTGCTCTCGAGTAACAGGTTCGCCGCGGCTTGTATCTGTCAATGGTGAAAACGACACTTTAGTGAAATCACTTTCCAACGGTAAGGAAGGACTTTCTAAACGTAATGGCGTTTGTTGCTAACTCGATAACGTACTGCGAACGACAATTGTTAATCACTTATCTAGACCATATTTTGTATTGAGAGTAAAAGGCGCTTAGTTTATTGTATTGTCTATTTGTTATCGTGGAGAAATTGAAGTTGCTCACGATATATCCCTGTTTAGAAAATAGAAAACGTTAACTTTCATGTCTTCGATACTTTATAAGGAGATGTGAATGTGAAAAATACTTAATTTCTTTTTGGAACTTTTCTACCTACATAACAATTAAGAAACTTTTAATCGCAACTTTTTTTAAATGTTATGTTTATGTTTTGCTGGCAAACGAACAGGTGGGTCACCTGATGTTAAGTGATCACCACCGTCCATAGACATTAACTACCAACATCAGTAGAGTCGAAAGTGCGTTGCCGTAGTCAGAGCCTCGAGTGCCTTGTTAACTGTAACTGTGTAACTTAACAATCAATAGTGTTGGAATTAAGCAGATTTTTTTTTGTCTTTATACTTTTTAACACGTGACCATAATATCACTTCATGTTAAATAGCGGTAGCGGTCTAAATCGCTAAATACACCAAATCTAGACAGGGACTGGAAATCAAAAGCAGCTGCCGGAATATACCTATCTATATGTGCTTGGCGACAGATTCTCTCACTGACGGTGGTAACTAGCCACGCACGCTTTAAAAAGGTCCTACCGCCATGCATTGTATAAATCATATTCTATAACATTTTTATCATTTTATTAAGACGAACGAAAGAGTCCAAAGTGCCGAGTGACAATTATTGACATACTCTTAACCTCTTTACAAATACTGTTTAAATTCTACTAGTGGGCGCCCAGTGGTCAACATTCGACCATAGTTCATTCATTTTTTTAAGTTTGAATTTTATTAGGGTTAATACCATTGTTGAATGTAGAATGAAAAAGGGTAATTGGCACGTAAGAGTACAAAAATACATACAGTCGAGCATAGCAACCTCCTTCACAACCTTTTTTGAAGTCCTTTATTGACAGATGTCAAAATGTCTTTTTTATTTACATGTGTGTATATGTTGTGTAAAATTGAAGCACTAGTGTGAGTAATGCATATTTTAATTAATTTAATGTACTTCTAATGCATTTTATATAAAATAAATAGCTTTCTGCACTTCTCCTCCATATAAACTTTAACTATGCCAAATTTCACGTTCATCCGTTCGCCCAATTCCGTTAAAAAGGGATACAAAGTTTAGGCTTCACGTATTAATATATATGATATTTAAAAATTTATCATAGTGTTATATATGTTCACGACCTATTTTTGTTGTATATGTTTAATTTAATAGAATAAAATCATTAATACATATTTAGCGAAGTATTTTTTTAGTCAACATCATCAATAATGTGCAGAATGTGCAGAAATAATCGAACCATGATTTTTTAGTATACCTAATAACTGCCTTTATTCATAATAGTGAAATTTAGAACTTTCCTATTTTATTGCATACTCGTAAAAGTGACATTAATAACATTGAATTTGAAAATGATTAAAATTACAGGTAAATAAATTAAATTTTGAGTTATTATTCTTAAGTTTCTACAAAACAATGCTTTTTACAAATTATTTATTAATTAGTTATTTGATTCTATAATAACAATATTATCGTATATATGTATTGCGTTTAATACGCTATTATTAATTATTTATTTCAGACTAACTTCCTAGTATATTTAGAGACTATTTATTTATTAGAACATACTTCTGGTATTCGGGCGAAGAGTTCCTGTAACCTGCCAGAATGGTGCGGTGTGGCGTGCTCCAAGTAACTACGCAACACTTGCACGTACCGGTCCTGGATGCCTTCCAGCTCCACTTCTGTATTAGATACAAAATATATTTTATTATAAACAATTATAAAATCACAATAAAAAAGAGAACAAAAGTGGACAACAATGCTGAATTTATTATTGTCGACTGAGCGTTTCTTAATTACGCTACCGAACGCTAGATGGTGTTATATGGCAACAGTGAACTAATGGCATCGAACGCGAGCGGTGCGGCGGTGACGTCACTCGCTTAGTAGGTCACTCCGATAGCAGGGCAACGACCGCGGCTAGCCGTTGACCTCCGCTTGAGCTCGCTCGCGTCCTCACTCGCTAATGCCATCTCTCTCGCACACTCGCGTTTTTCCACGTTATTATACGTACGAACATTATACGTGCAATCTCTTTTCGAGTGTTTTCGCTTTACACCGTTCTATGAAACTGGTTTATTTGTTTCAATATTGTAATTCTCGATAGTCTAAAAGCTGTTTTTTATATCTTAATTATATCATCATGGGCAATGATAGTAATTGTAAGAATGCAACAGTTATATGCGCGTATACTGCAAGTAATGCGAGTTACGTAAATGATCGCGCACGAGACATAGCGGTACCTATTCTCGGTAGAATCTGAGTTTTTTTTTCAATGCGCCCGGTTGTGTGTTGTGCGCAAAAGAGAAAGTTAGCCTTCCGCGTCGCGCTTTCCGCTCCGAGAGTGAAATGCCGTCCCGTTAGACCGATGACGTAACCAACAAGTTATTATAATACATAATGGTAATACCAAGTCGGTTACTTGCGATTTATTTAATGTTGATGATACAAACTGACACGTAATTACGCATCTATTCAGCGTTTTATATATTCTACAATATATTAAATTACATATATTGAAATTATAGGAATTGAAAAATACAAATGACATAAATATCATTTAAACTAAGAAACTTAATATATTATGAATGTTTATCTTGGCCTTTTAAATAAACGACAACCTTTTTATTTTATATCGGTGGTAATTTCATTGCAATTTATATAACACTAGCGAGAAGTTGCAACTTTGTTTGCGTTTGTTTGTTTGTTTTTCACACCGATCATTATGGAATAATTTAGTTAGTTGTTTTTTTTTATTTTTCCGTACATGTGTATGTCACTGAAATCCTCCTAAACGTTTGGAATGATTTTGATGAAATTTTGTATGCGTATTCCAGTGGATCCGATAGATTTAGATTCACAATTGGAGCCGGTAGGTGATGCTGCGTTTGAATTTTTGATTTTTTATATCAAGGCAGGGCAACGTCATCCCTGTCCGCTAGTTTATTATAAATTACATTCATGTTAGTACAGAAAAGAGGGTATTCGTCATTCAAAATAATTGTACTGTTCCGGGGGATAAATGAAATCCACATTAACGCGAGCAAAACTAGAATAAGCAAGTTACAATGTAAAACGTAGTAACAAGAAAATACAGTCTAATGACGGGTTACAATAAAATCGATACCATAAAAAAAAGTGCGTGCGTACAAAGTACACATGTCAGAAGTGAAACTTCTTTGGCGAACTAATTTATAAATCTTGTTTATATTTATACAAATCTACAACTTTAGATTTCCGAGACTTGAAAAATAGATGAAAAATCTGCGTTTACTACAAATGACGTCACTACCGTTGCATACCTGCGTGACGTTACATCTGTAAAAAATTTACCCTCATGCGCATAAAGAAGTTTCACTTCAAAAACCTTCTTCATAAGAAGCAGTTAGTTGTGTCTATTTTCATAATAATCGGTCAAACTATCTTCAGATATGCTAACATCCACGTGTTTCCAATCACAAGTTTGTTCTATTGCCATAAAAATTAATTGAGTGCTATGTTCAATGGTTTGAATTCCGGCGTGTTGCTCAATAGACTCGCAAACACATACGTTCTTGTAAAGTCAAACGCGCTGTTCAGTTGCGTAAGCGCTTTCCATTTCACCGTGGCTTTGTACTTGCCGAACGACCGTCTATGACTGGTATTCGTTAGTGGTATACAGTTTGCAAAGTACTATCAGTTCGTAAACTATTTATTCTTCATATTAAACTTAGGAAGCATGCTCAGATGATCTATACTTATAATTACATTTGCACAAAGCGTAGATAAGATCAAGTATGTCCTAGTGAGCTCCGAAGAATAGAACTGGCTGGTCGCCGTTATCATAATTTGAGCCTTATGCTATATAATAAAATCAACAAAACTCTCAATATTTATCCGCTTATCGAAATCAAAAAATAAAAAAATATGTTTAATTGGCTTTTTTTTACTTTATTTTTGGCATCCAATCTTTTAGTATACTATTCCTGCCGTTGTCAAGTGAGTATCGATATTACAAGTTTTTTGTATCATAGGTGGTAAACGAACAGGTGGGTCACCTGATGTTAAGTGATCACCACCGTCCATGGACACTAACAACACCAGAGGGGTCGCAAGTGCGTTGCCACCTTTTGGGGGAAGGGTTAGAGGAGGGAGAAGGAGAGGGGAGGGGAGGGGAGATGGGCCTCCGGCGCTCTCACTGACCGAACGAAACGCAACAATGCAAGCACTGCTAATTCACGTCGGTTTTCTATGAGAGGGCGGTACTACGCCGGACGAGCCGACCCATTCATGCTGAAACCAGTAATAGCTTCAGCGTGGCTCTACCACCATAAAAGCGTGGCTCTACCACCATAAGCGTGGCTCTACCACCATGGCCATCTTGTTCGAACTTTCCATGGAGTTTTTGTGGCATATTATAATTCATTGTCCGTGGTATAGTTGGCTTTTGGTCCTAACGTATGAAGAAGCCGCAGAACTAATCTTTTATATAATTAGTTTACTTGCAAAAATATTATCAAACCACACTTAAATTCCATACATGCAAATCACTCAACTCACGCTTGATCAGCAGCGTTTGATTATTTGGTAAACTATTTTCCATTGTGTTATATTAAGACCATCGGTATTTTTTTGTGTTTACTTTTCAAATTAAAGTCACTATACCTCATGTAATTATAATTATCGTTAGTAGTTAGGCTAGCTAATATAATAATAATATACGTTATTATTGCCATTCTAATAATTCATAATTAATTTGCGCATGTTATGAGGAGAGATGAAGACCATGCAACTAGAAAAGCTTTGAGTATGACGGTCGATGGATATAAGAGTAGAAGAAGACCTAAAAAAGGATGGATGGATTGTGTGAACAATGATGTGTGTAAAAGGTGTGATGACTGAGATGACATCTGATAGGCGAGCGTGGAAAAGGAAAACATGTTGTGCCCACCCTACTTAGGTGGGATAATGGTAAGAAGATGATGAATTACCATTCTAATAATTCGTATTCGTATAATTCTAAATGTATAAATATAAATAAATAAGAATGAATGGTATATTATTCGTGTATTTAAATAATACAGACAACTTACTACAGTCCTTGCCAAGCTTTTTATCCACTATAATTCACAAAGATGTACAAAAAATAAATTTTGTTATAGTATTTTAGCTTTTGGCGGGATTTTAGTCTGTCGTGTAGTGACTTTTTTTTTATTAATAATCTTGGGTTACTTGATCTTAGATTTTGTAGTATTGGTGATTTATTACGTAATATAGTTCGGTTATTGTGCGTAAGTGAAATGGAGGGGTAATAATTGCAAGGAATATGAATTCTGACATGCCACAAAATTTTCTGGAAAGTTCTAATAAGGTCGTCACCATCTTGTTGTTAGTAAATTAAAATGATCACAAGACTCTTATTATCTATATATTAATACGTGAAGCCTAATCTTTGTATTCCTTTTTAACGGAATTGCGCGACGCATGAACGTGAAATTTGGCATAGTTAAAGTTTATATGGAGGAGAAGTGCAGAAAGCTATTTATTTTATATAAAATGCATTAGAAGTACATTAAATAATTAAAATATGCATTACTCACGCTACTGCTTCAATTTTACGCAACATATACACACATGTAAATAAAAAAGACATTTTGACATCTATCAATAAAGGACTTCAAAGGAGGTTGTGAAGGAGGTTGCTATGCTCGACTGTATGTATTATTTTACTCTTACGTTCCAATTACCCTTTTTCATTCTACATTTAACAATGATATTATAACATACAACTATTATTATAATATTTATCCCTTTAAAAAATCAATGAACTATGGTTGAATGTCGACCACTGGGCGCCCACTAGTAAATATTATTGTATAATCGATAATGGCAGCAATAATATAGAAGATTGATTGGCAAAAATAAAATTAAAAGAAAAACGTACGTATTATATTACGTTTCAAAAAATTAGGACTTTGAAGCGATAGATCAATGATATTTCAAAGATGTACAATGAGCCCTAACTTTGGTGAAGGAAACCATCGTGATGAAACCCTGGATAGCATGATTCTATGGCGTTCTTCTATCTTCCTGGTTAGCTATAACTATATAACCTTCGAGTTGCAAATTTCTAACCGAATACCTATAAGAGTCTTTCAATAGCAACTCTCTGTACGCTTAGCATTTCACCTTGGGTTTCGTCGTCATTTAAGATCAATTGAGTTTTTGATAATGTAATGAAAATAATAATTTATCGAATAGGATAATGTGGGTAAATTTTACTTGAAAACAAGATGCGTGAATAGCGCTAAATACGAGTATGAAATATTTTAATCCACGTTTCCGATACATTACTACTATTACTCTGTTTTGTTGATTTTATGTATGTATTTATTGATAACACAATAAATATGTAATGAATTATCTATGAATGAAAAAAAAACAATGACATTTTGAGAGTTTCTTACGATATATGATCAATAAATTATTAATATTATAAATCTCAAGAAACTATTTTTTGTTTATTCGAGCGAACTAATACCAGGTATGATTTTACCTATACAACCTATCTATAGAGGAAAGATATAAGCTATCTAAAAATGGATTAGAAAATATGGTAAACAAGAACGCAATAATAGTACAGTCGGACCGTAATGGTAGGTCATATGCCGTGTATAATATAATGTTAACGCGGATGACACAGCGGGGCACAGTTAGTGTAGAATACGTGTGACTCACGAAGAATCATGTGAAAATAATTCCGATATTCTTTTCACACAAATGAATCATTGATTTATTCTAAAAAGCACTTTCCCTTCTTTGCGTAAATTATACTTCAAGGATGCCTGTTTCAAATGATATTTCAACGGAATGAATGAATGAATACTCAGGGTATTTATTACATACAGTAAGAAAGTTGACGTAAATTATAAATATAATATAAATAATGTATATATAAATAAAATGATGAAGAACATTTAATAAATCACATAAAATATGAAATGAAATTTAATCATATTTAAAAAAAAATATAAGTTATCTGTTTCCTATACTATTTTTTATTATTTGTTATTGAAACAAGTCTTGAAAATTGTAAACATAAAATTTTCCTTATTGTAAACACTAACTATATCTGACTATTATTTTAGAATCAAGTTCCCGTGAATTCATACTTTGTTTTACTTTACTATGTTTTAGTTTTAACGCGATGATGATTCAGACATCACCATGTAGATTCAAATCCCTGCGACCCAGGCGAAGTTTTCGAGGAAACATTATGTTGAAACCTTAACTTGGTGGTTCGCCCTTTACTAAGCCTAGCTACCACATTCAAGTTGCATTTATGAGATGAGATCGTGGTCAAAACGTACGTAAACATTGAAGCAGCGATATGCAATCACATTTTGACCGCTACTGAATAAATCTAAGTTAGTACTTTCATAGTTTGATAAACAGTGTACAGTTATTGCGCATGTACCGGTGAAAATAATTTTCAAACATGTCGCTAGAGCGTGCGGCCGACCTAGTTAAAGTGCAGCGCGATAACACAGGATGTCATAGTTTCCCTACTCTATTAGCACTAGGACGATACGTTACCGCGTTCGCTATTTTATACTGTTTAAATAGTTCCAATCGAATAAACATATATCTTCCTTAGTTATTAAAATAGAAGTGACAATGTACAATAACAGTATCATTGAACTGTAATAATAAGTATGAACGACAAGAATTTATGTAATTAAAATATCCCCACGTGAAGGTCTGTTTGCGTCACACAAAAACTACAAAATAGGTTCTTCTCTGTGTTTTTTTGTTTTACTTCTTAGACTCTTGTTTCTTATCTAAAGTAAAACAGTTTTACAATAGTTTCATCAATATAAGAATGTAAATTAAGTGTTGCATTAAAATAAAGTATCTGTATTTTTTACACTTGTGTGAAATAAATTGTTGCGGGTGTCTAGGAAAAAGTAATAAAATATATTTCAGTCCTTTTTAGGAATATCTGTGTGTCTGTCTGTCTGCCTGTGTGTTTGTTTGAACACGCATCACTGCTAAAGTACTGCGTTCACGGCAAAAGCAAGAGATTCATAAATCATATCTTCGAGTAACATCTAATCTTTGTTTGATTAAAATCGGTTCATTATATCAAAAGTTATTGTAATTTTAATGACGATGCGACTTAAGTACGAGATATAAGTAGATAAGTATACATTCATATGATTTTGTTAGTCAATGTTTTTTTTTACATTACGTTCCACGCGGACGCAGTCGCGGGCACAGTTAGTATAATATAAAGTTATTAAAGTATTAAGAAACTATGATTTATCTAAGCAGAGCGCGTTCGGCGACGTGTGTTCTTGCTGTGGACAAGCGGGGCAAGCGGCGTGGAGCGCATGCGATAGAGAGAGGAAGTAAATAGGTTATTTTATTTACAAAGAACTTTTACAAGCAAAGTATTTTTTTTCTCTATCATACCGTATATTTATTTATTACTAGCTTTTGCCCCGACTTCGACCGCGTGGAATACTTACTTTGGGCTAACGCTAACTTTGTCTCGTGACTTCGTATACGTAGAAGGTACAATTTTGTTTCACTAATACTTTCGTTAATACCGATTTTGAAACATTTTTCATTGGTGCTCCGCTCTTATTGGTCTTAGCGTGATGATATATAGCCTTCCTCGATAAATGGGATATCTAACACTGAAATAATTAGAAATCGGGTCCCTTAGTTCCTGAGATTAGCGCGTTCAATCAAACTCTACAGCTTTATAACATTACTATAGACAAGAAATAAAGATAGTATATATAATAGGATATTAATTTCAGTAGCTTTTCTATTAAAATTTATTTCAATTCGCTTGATTTGCAACCAAGTTGTATGTTTGTATGAACGACAATTGGGTTACATGAAGAATTAATCATAATAACACCAATGAGTAGAGTTTGCATTGTCGTATACCGCGTATTCATCGTTTATTGAGAGATGTTTGTTACGAAATGGCTTCTCTGCGCAGTTTTTTTGTATACGGTCTGTTTGGTACTGTGTTTTTGAAATTGCCGCTATTATTATATTAAATAAATAAGAGAACTATTAATAAAAACCTGACTGACAAACATTAAAACATTTTGAAGTTAATCTTCTTTTGGGCGGGCTTTGAAATTCTGATCCGCAACCTTTATGTCTGTCGAAAAGTGGTGGGGTAAATACTGTCTTGGGTAGAGTATTGAAAACACCGATTGTCGTCCGATCACCGACGGTAAGCAATGTCGGGTGGTCAATACTGGGATGGGTGACCCGCCATCAGGTGGCGTGACGTAGGTTTTATGTTATATGTTTTTAATTAAAATATTTCCCTCTAATTCAAAAGTTTCACTTCTATCGTATGTGTTTACGGCACAGCCTGGATTTTGAAAGTGTATATTTCTATCAAATTAAATTACTAGTTGTTCATTCAATTGAGTATTGCTATATAAAAACTTATTACAATCGCTGTTCTCTTTTTTGATTCAGAAAATCAATGAATTATATTCAATATATTCTTATTTATATTTTATTATATTTAAATATTTCGAGATTTTATACTAGTTTAATATTTTTTACATTATTAATATAGTTAATACAAGCTACGTCAATTGTTAGTTACGTTTTCAATAATAATATGACAATCAAGTTTTCCTTCTATATGAGAACATACGTTAAAGATATTTATAAGTTGTTCGTATATATAAGTAAATATACATATAAATCTATTCATATAATAAAAATGTACATCTAAAGTGTCTATACTTTTTTGATTTTCGTGGAAAAAAATTGTTGCAGGTGTCTAGGAATAAGTAATAGAATACATTTCAATCATTTTTGAAAATGTCTGGCTGTCTGTCTGTTTGTATGAACACGCATCACTGCTCAAGTAGAGGGTTCACTTCAATAAATCATAAAGCATATCTTCAGGAGTAACTTAGTCTTTGTTTTATTAAAATCGGTCCACTCTATCAAAAGTTATTGTAATTTTAACGACGACACGACTTAAGCACGAGAGAAAAGTAGATAAGTAAATGGACTTAATACATTCAGATGATTAGTCACTATTATTTTACATTACATTTCACGTCGTAGGCATAGCTAGTATATAATATACTAGCCGACCCGTGCCCACTTCGTTGGGCGGTAATACGTAAGCGTGGAATGGTTATTTTGCGCTAAAACGCAGCGGAAGCTCTGAAAAGGAAAAAATACCCCGATTTTGCAACATTCTTCATTGCTGCTCCGCTCCTATGGGTCTTAGCGTGATGATATATAGCCTATAACCTTCCCTGATAAATGAGCTATATAACACTGAAAGAATTTTCCAAATCGGACCAGTAGTTCCTGAGATTACCCGTTACAACGTCACAAAATCTACCTTTTTATAATATTAGTATAGATTATAGATAATAAAAATAGTTAATAGCTTCTGCCCGTGACTTCGTACGCGTGGAATGGTTATTTTGGGCTAAGACGCAGCGGAAGCTCTGAAAAGAAAAAATACCCCGATTTTGCAACATTCTTCATTGCTGCTCCGCTCCTATGTGTCTTAGCGTGATGATATATAGCCTATAACATTTCCTGATAAATGAGCTATATAACACTGAAAGAATTTTCCAAATCGGACTAGTAGTTCCTGAGATTACCCCTTACAACGTCACAAACTCACAAACTCTACCTCTTTATAATATTAGTATAGATTTAATAACAAGTAAGGTACGTACACCACAGTTGTATGATGGTGAGTTTGCATAACTGACCTACATTAATGCGGTGGGCCGTTGCACCCCCGGACCTGTCTATAACTGGACTAAAGGCTGCCGTGCACTGACACGCGAAATATACGAGCTCGACATCTAACCACGGATGCGTGTTAACTACATATTTAATGCTCACTCGTCTATCGATTAATTACAGTGTGTCGTTTTAAATGTCACTTTTAAATAACCCATCCTCTTACTATATTGTAAATCTTTATATATACATTTATTCTGTGCGTGTGTATGCCACTGAACTTCTCCTAAACGGCTGGACCGATTTTAATAAAACTTTGTATGCGTGTTCCAGTAGATCCGAGAACGGTTTAGATTCACAATTGGACCCGGTAGGTGGTGTTGCAATGACTTTTAGGATTTTTTTTATTATCAAGGCAGGATAACGTCTGCTAGGTCCGCTAGTAGATATATAAATATTTGAACTCAATTATATATTACTTTTCTAAGTGATATATACTAAACCAAGCTCTATTATATAAGTGCCTTTATACTAGCTTTTGTTCGCGATTTCGTTCTCGTTAACATGAATTTAAACAAAACACTCTATGTCCTCCTCCTTACTTCTGAGATGTGTATGCAAAATTTTATGACAATCGATTGAGTAGTTACGGCGTGAAAACTTAACCTACAAACAAACACACACACACTTGATAACTTTATACAATGGTATAGTTAAGTTGATTTAAAATAATAAATAAATACTGTATTACGTGAAATGTTTCAAGTTAATTTGCCTCTATAACTAACCAATCACTTAAGTCGATGTTAAGTAACAGAAAGCTCTGGTATATCGTTAATCCGGCTCATTAATCAACGTATCGTAATTATATCGGCCAATTAAACGCCGACAGTCTTACTATTCTCGAACTATTTCAAAAACAAGGAAGCGTTCCGTTTATAGCTATTTACATACCCTAAATAATGACCGGCCTCGATGGCTCGCGATGCGGTGAAAGGTTATCCATTTACCAATTAACACAATTTAAAATCGTAACGTTCATTTTACATCGTCTAGATCGACGTCAACTTTTTAATGTAGTGGTCTATGTCCGTGTTAAATTGCAAAATATAGTTAATAACAATAGAAATCGACCTAGTGGCTAGATATAGTAAAATGAATAGAACAAAGATGATGTCCATGAAAAAATGACTAAGGGTATAAAATTTAATCGTAATGGGTCAAACGATTTTGGAGTTTATTGATCTCAAATATTTAAACATTCATTTCTATACTACAGCGCCACCTACCGGGTCCAATTGTGAATCTAAACCATTCTTGAATTCACCTGACACACAAAAAATTTCAATAAAATCTGTCCAGCCGTTCAGGAGGAGGTCAGTCAAATACACACGGATAGAAGAATTATGTATTAAGATATATAAGTAGTTATTGTCCAGAGTCACTCAGTGATACAACTTAAATAATAATCTATCGTATCCTCTACGTGAAATTTTCAAGTATGACCAAAACTATAAGGAATAGCGAAAATACTCAAAGATCTTTTGGTACCGATCTTGAAAATAAAACTACATTGTTTAAATCGAGAGTTCAATGTGTTGATTAAAAAAAACACTCTGTATATAACATCAATCGATAGTGTCGCTAATAACGACCAAATTGTGAAAAAATAATTGCATAGGACAAACGAAATAATAATGCAGAACATTAATAAACTGAAAAGTTCAACCAGCGTATCGTGTATCCAGTATCTATTAAAATATAAAAGTATAGTCCAAATAGAATCAGCCGTTTTGGAAATTATCTCAGACAAACAACACACAATTTAATTTTATTCTATTTATATTCATCATCATCATTAATTTCATTCTTTTATACTGAAATTTTATACACAAACTTTACCTCTTTATATTATTATTATTATTAAGTATAGATTCATCGCGGACGTATCTACGATTAAACCTGTTAACATAATTTGTGCTCTATTTTCGGTAACTATTTATTTTCTTCTAACAAATTAATATTTACGGTAATTAAAAGGATACATATATTGTATCCCGCTTGCCCTTAATAGTAAGGACTACGAAAAACCTAATAGTATTACTAATTATTCTATATTATGAGTTCAGTGCCCTCTGCGAACAGTATAATAGTTAAATTTTCAAATTTACGACAATGTTTTTGTTTCGAAGTGCTAATTTAGATATGGATATAGAATTAATTATTTTTACGTTACAAAATATTGCGCATTTAAAATCAAATAACAATCAGAATTGTAAGAATTGAGACCAAGTTATCAAATAAATGTATAGCTGTAAATGTATAACTGACGAATTTACTTTATGCAAATCATCTGATACGAAGCCATTATGAGTTTTAGTACAACAAAAAAAATAAGAATGGAAGAATTTGTCCATGATTTGATTATGGTATTACCATTTCCCAATGTATTCTCTAATGTAAGTAACCTATGGTTGAATTGATTCTAGTTAGAACTGTTATTCCGTTTGAAGGTGTAGATAACAATAACTATTTAACTTTAGATGGACTGAATAATAAATATGACGTATAATATTCATGATAAAAAAGAGCTTTTGTTTAAATGCAAGTGTACGTTCGAATATACAATACAGAAAAAAAAAATATAGCAAGCCCTCACCTTGGTTAAGAAGAATGTAGACCTTTAGACAGACATACTCCTCCATCCTGAGCTGGATACGTCGAAATACGCAGGTAATCTGTGTCATTTTCTCCACGACGAGTCCAACGTCTAGCCTCAGTTGTTCTAACGTTATTGGCCTACCCATCAGTGAAGTTAAGCAGTTTTGCAGTGTCCGCAGATTTGCGTTCACCTGAGAAAAGATCAATTCGGAAATCTTACAAAATTTTAATAATATTTAAACGTATCTAATTGTAAGCGAGTTTGGAGTGTGACAACAATTTAATATAATCGTAAATATTGCCTCTTTTTATTTAAATTCCATAGAGTGGCAGAGCGTGTACAAAAATTAACTACGGAAACACTATCACCACACCTATATCTGTTATAAAGCAACAGTGATGCGCTATTGTGTTCCAGTTCGCAAGAGTGGCAACCTATTATGAGCGTCTCAGGACTGCGAGCCTTTTGAAGCTGGTTATATATAACTATATGCTACGGTGAAGAATGAGTATCAAATGAATCTCACACAAATTTTATATTTACATTGCATTTTCGTAAAAATATAATTTCACTAATAATATAAAAAGTTGGCATTAAAAATATCTTGCATTATATGTATGACTTTAATGCTTTACATACCTACGCGTAATACATAACAAAGCGTTTAAAAGCATTTCAACTACAATAAATAGTTTTGTGGATTTTTTTTCCAATACATAACATTAATAATTTATATAGTATGAATATAAATATACAAAAGTAAGTAAATCAAATTGATACAGAGTTCCTACCCGCTTTTGTTTATGTAACATTTAATGTGCAAGAAGGAAATGCTCTAGACAATGAAAAATACCTTCTGTGTAACTGCGGTTGTTATTATTGTGTGTTGGTTGGCTTTGAATTTATGTAAGACTTGCAATTTGTCTTTAACTATTGTTCAGGTCTATTGTAATTTGAATTTTGCTTAAAACTGACATGCCAATTTAATAGAAAAGGGAACGGTATTAGAGTACCAAGGTGATAATTAAATTTTGTTCATTGCATTTTAGTAATTTAATTGTCTTCCCAAAAGATACCTATCGTGTGTTCTATGGGCATTATTGCTTTCCTTTGACCCGAAAGCATAATAGTTTTACTATGAATCTTTATTAGGCACTTATCATTGCAAGCCGATCGACAATAGAAACGTTCGATTGAATTATTTTACGATTCTAATAAAGCCGGTTATGCAGCGAATGTGCAAGCGTCCAGTGCAGTTAGCTGTCTGCCGGTCGACTTTCTACTAAGATTGCGCAAGCGTTGATTCTGATCACGTAACTTCTTGCGCGCGTATGTCGGAAGTCTCTGGAGCATGTGACCTGGACCGCCATGATACCAGATCTAGGACTCGTTACGAGAAATATCTTGAACTTTCCCTTTCATGAATTCCCGGTTGGTTTTAATACATGTAATAACTGTCCATTTATGGTTAAAATTACATGAACGACTTTAGCATTATTTAATGTTAAAATAAACTCCTAAGTACTTCATAATGAATTAAAGTTACTTTCAACACATTTATTGGCTTATATGTAATTGAATTGAATTATATATAAATAGTAATAGTTTTGTGATATATGAATATATACAGGTATTATTCAGGATAAATAATACTCACTTCTTGCATAAAATCTTGTTCATGGTCAGAGGAAGGTGGCGCGTGCGCGTGCTTCCCATGCATCGCCTGATATGCTGCCGTCGTTAACACTGAGATCTCATGCCACTTTTCCATCAAGAGCTTTGAATGTATCTCCATCGGTATCTCCATTATGAAGGGAAGCTTTTTCGTCCATGCTACCATCTTGTGCACAATAGAATCACCGATTTTACACAGTTTGTCACCTATTTCTGACGTATCATGAAGAAGGTCTGGTAAATGACGTACTGTAGCAATATCTTCCATTGCGTCGCACTCTATCAAAGCTCGGATCATTTGCAACGCCCTGTCTATAGGGACAGCTCGGTCTCGAGATGACGAGACAGCGCTTTCAAGCCTCGCTCTTAAATGTACGACCTAAAAATATTGCTGATTAGTTTTTCTTGTCAGTCAGAATTGCTTAGAATAATACATTTAGAAAAGTTAAATTGATATTACCTCACTGGGATTGGTTAATGCAGTCTTAAGTATGGTACCGTTGACCAAGTTTGGTGGGAGTGGTGGCATCGGATCTTTAGGTTTCTCTGGAGGAGAAGCACGACTTGTCGTCGTCGCTGCTTTGTTAGCCTTCTTATGCTTCTTGTATTTAACCTTGTACAAGTTATACACGGCGCCACTATTCCTTCCTCCGGGCATTCTGTCCTCACGAACAGCTATTTGAAAAGAAAATGAATTTAGTGATTTTAAGATGCCGTTAAATATTTATTTAATTATCGTTATACGTACCTTGTAATACCATTCCTTGTTCAATACATTTCTTAAACCTGCAATACTGACATCTATTACGTTGCGCTTTTGTTATTTCACAGCCACCATCAGCGACACACGTGTAAACTCTCCGATTCTGTACAGTCCGTTTAAAAAAACCTTTACAACCCTCACAAGTAATAATTCCGTAATGAAGTCCTGTCGCTTTGTCTTCACATATCATACAAATCATAGGTTGTTCGTCTTCATCGCGTTCGGTTTCTGGGGCATACGTGCGGAGTTCAGGCCTAGGAAGTGCTAGAGAGCTGGCACTTGCTGCCGGCGATGATCCTGCTATGCTTCCAGCCGCCGCGCTGAGATTCAACGCATGAAGTTGTTGATGTGCTGGTAGCTGGGATACATCTCCAGCCCATAATAGCTCCATGTTTAAAGGTGGACCCCGAGGCCTTCTTAATTCACCACCTAGGTTGAGTAATAGCCGCGCAGCGGATTCTTCACTATAGGTAGCTGGATCAGGGGTGGGTGGTGTTGGTGTATGCGATGCACTTGCTGCCGGTTCTCCGCTAGGATTAGGTGCGGGTAGCGTCCAAAACATTGTTCGAACGCCGCCCGATTCTCCCATTATAACAGCAGGCGTTCCACGCCATTGCGTCGAACCTCGTGCGCCGAGCTTACCATCTAACGGTTGTGGTGGGAAATTTCCGCCTATTAACTCTGGCTTCACCCCGTTAATACAAGCGGCCGGAGGCCAGGGACTAGGTGCGAGCGACGAATGTGGACTCGGTGGGGGTGGACCAAGACTGCGTGGTCTGTATGGTTGCGGCGTGTCTTGAGGAGTCCCTTCCAATTTTACAGAAGACATTTGTGATTGGGATGAGTTGTCATGCTTGCTGCTCACTGAAGAGCATTCCGCTTTGACAGAGGAAGGCCCTTCGAATTTGATGACTGAGTGAGGCTGTGCGGAGCGAATCACGGTAGGGTGGCAAGCGGATGAAGGCAACGGAGAGCCGCCACCATCGAACACAGGCGGTGGGTGCGGCGGTGTGCTGCACCCCGCTTCGGCCATGCGCGGTGACGGCGGGCCCGGATCCGGCGACGACGTGCTGGTGTCGGCGGCCGACTCACCTGTGAACGTATAAGCTTGAGTCAACAATAGCTGCTGGCGATCTGCCGTATATGCGAGAAAAAAGACACCATAGTGTATTTAAAAGCGACAAATAGAAACTAGGTGAGATGTCAATGACCGTGCGGCATAATCATAGTTAGAAGGCGCGGGGAACGAAGCGCGACGCGGGGACGCGACACTGCACTTCCCGACGCCGACTAGATTAGCCGGTTGCGTCACGACGCGAGTGCCATGACGGACCCGGACATATAGAAAACTAATCCTTTTATTAATTGATGCCATTTTGGAACACAGTTAATCATAAAGTGTTGAGATAATCTCACCTAATAATAATTTATGCCGATGTGCGGCCGAGCAACGAATTTTCGAATTATCGATATAAAATGCAGTTTTTATTGAAATCTTATTTATGGATGTAGAAAATTTAGGATCTAAGTATCGGCTTGCGCGGGTTCAAGTACGAGATGTAGCTGCGCGGCGCGGAAAGAGAAAGTGAAAGCGACGCGGCGTGCCGTGGCGTGAGCGCAGATGGCGTCGCCCGGAAGCGTTGCGCTTGCACTCCTCAATGATATCACAAAAGGTCCAACGTCACACAATTGATATATAATTATGATACACTATATTTCATTTTTAATATTTCATATAATACTTATTAGTGTCACACACGTATCGCTTCCAAATAGCGATTTAAAGCAGATTAAAGCTACTCTGAACATTTGTAGTTATATGAATTGAATAGTATATTTTATTCTTGGTTTATAACATAATATTTAATTACAATTTACTCCGATCTGCAAGTTTGGTTTAACTTCCACAAAATTAATGCAATAAATTAGAAACTTTACCGACTTTTTACTATTACATCCATAAGCGTAGTTTATACCCTCGTGTGTAATCTGGCTTACATCGCAACACAGTAAAACAGTCCAATGATTCGAAAAATATTAGTTCTCAATTAATCACATAATTGTCCACGAGGTTTGAACTGCGAATACCGAAGAAATTAAAATATTTGAAATGTGGAATTTGATAATTAGCATAATTTAAAACCGGTGTCTCGCTCGGACCGGGGTCGTTGTGCGGCCGATAATTTTTGCACGGTTTTGTTTACACGAGGAAAAGCCGCGAAGAAAGTTTTCCACTGCGTGGTGCGCAACGGCGGACGGCGGGCGGCGGTCGGCGGGCGGCGGGC
>MU158715.1:1029859-1064941 GCA_015888305.1 Antheraea pernyi
GTGAGCCCGACCTACCGCACGAGCGGCAGCCGCGGCCCGCTCCCCGCACGGCTCTTCCCGGTCCCTCCCTCCAGCCGCTATTAGGTCACTGAGGCGGGCGTGCGTGCGTGCGTGCTGCCGTGCTGTCGTGCGTGCAAACTGCAACACCACAATGACTAGTGCAACGCGTGCACCGCTCTCGCTTCGAGGACGATCTCTATTTCACTTCGCGTCCTTTGCTGCATTATTGGTGGGGACCGATCTTTCTAGCCGCGTGATGCAATCGCCACTGGCTGAGGTTCTAGCCTATTCGTACTAGAGCGCCTAGATAAAAACGTCCCGTTACGATTGGTTATAATTATAATATTGTATACCGGCGTCTACACAAGGAAAAGTAATCGCGCATTAACGCATTACAAATGTACAACTATTGTTTAAATACTTTTAAAATCTAGCTTTAAATCTGAAACGTGGATGGAAAAAGAAAACATTGTTTTATTGTATAAAGGTTGTCATTGATAATTATCCAATAATGTATTATAAAGTGAGTTACGCAAGCTGCAACTGTTTATTTCTGTTCGGATGATAACGATCGTATAATATTCGATCGCTGCAAGCTCGAAGGTCGACCGCGGTCACCGACACACGGGAAAGTAGGTCACACCCCCTACCATCGGAAACGCCTCTCATCCACCCCCGAGGTACCACAGCCACGTGTGCCCTGCCCATCGCATCCATCTCTCCAAGCGCAACATAATTTAAATTTAACTCGTGTAACTAAAAGGATTAACAAGCACTCATTGAACCGGTAGCTACGTATTTTGTTTTCTAATTATAGTTTTAAACTGTGTGATAAGATTATTACTTTCCAATATATAATCTGTAATCTCATCCGCATATATAAATATTGTTTTATTCGTCAATGACTCAATTGAAATGTGTCGACATATCGATTTAATGTATAAAAATAGTTAAATTTGTTTTTACAGATAATTTATATTTTTATTATTCTGAAATTAAAACAAAACTTCTTGAATATTGTTTGTGAGATATACCTAATTAATGTCTTTAAAGATATCGTTAAATATGTGATTTCAAAAAATGTATAGCTTTTTTATCGAGAAACCATGGTAAAAAGCTAAGCGCCGCGCCGAGTACTTGTAGTTCGTTAATTTATTTACGCGCACCAGTCCGCTATTGAAGGACCTTCAATATTACGAGTATCTACATCCACTTGTAAATTATTATTATTAAAATAATAATTTATATTAATATAAAATACATGAAACATTGGAATTGGAATACAACTTATCATTAATATGTACCCTCTATTTATTCGCTTTAATTGATTATAGATGACATAATGTGTGTGATGAATATGTTTTTTTTTCTCTTTTTTGCGTCTATTCTGTATCATGTTAATCTGTTCATTACTCAGGAACAATGAGCCATTCCATTGTGGAATCCAGGATAGGTTTGAAATATTTGTGTATTATATAGGAACCCTATTGAGTTTATTATCTCAAGACGTAAGTGTTGCTAGATTCTAGATTTTAGGTTGGAAACGCCAAATCTCTTTAGTCGGCTGTGCACGGTAGATACTCCCTTCACATTTCAGCTTCGATGTCAGTATATTAATGTGTCATGACAAGCTACTTTGTTATTTTTAATGAATTCAGTAACTTCCGGTTTAATAGTTTTGATATTTAGATCCATGTATCTATTAGGTACTCTATGTTATTTTGGTCTATTACACGTTTATATTACATATTGATTTCAAAAATGTGGATGTAACGCGACAATAGTACCATTTAAATATAGATTGCTTAGTTTGTTGCTGATATGAGTAGTGTAAATTGAAACTGCTACAGTAGGCTTGACCTATACTCTGGTAGTAGAATGAAAGTAATGCTAAATTGCAGATACTGATCTGACCTGTGTTCATGGTTAAAATTTAACTATTCCCTTTAACTTAAATCAAACTATTATTAGTTTTAGACGACAAAATTAATAGAAAAGTACAAATTATCTTATTTATCACTACCTCCTTATTTTATCGGCTTTGGTTTTATACGATGCATATATCTGTTTACATTACGATTAATACGCGATACTTATAGTACGGATATTATATGCGACTAATTATTTAAATTGAAATTCATAGTTATTATTAAATAAAAATGAATAAATAAATAATATTTTTTATATACTAATAAAATAAATGTATACTGATGTAATAAGTTTCTATAGATGCCGAAATTATGTTAATGACTAGTTAATGTTTGAGCTCATTATATGTTATGTTTATATAAACAGGCCTGAGGTAGGATTCAGCGTGCGTGGGACGCGTCACCGTGATGGCGTAGCGGCGGTGAGGGCGGGAGCAGCGCGCCAGCACGCGTCATAGCGGCACGTCACATCACGTGGGGCGTAACATGAACATTTTGCATGTCACTCATTAACCACCGAATCATTACCTAGAATAATCTAGATTCACAAAGTCACACAGTCAATACTTGCAGGTGTGAATGCGACGAATATCTTGGTCGTGGTCTTTGAGTTGTGGTACGAAATTGGATTTGGGCTACTATAGTTCGTGGGTTCGGTGGATTAGTAAACTTTGTATGGGCGGTTTATTAATATAAAAATTTTTTACCGATTAAACTAACTAATTAACTCCCTTTACTACAGGTGAGGTATTTTTAGCAAGCGATAAATATGGTATTGTTAACATCCGGCCAGTATGAATATTACTTATTATAAAATTCACAACACTAATACTTGAGAACATAATGTCAATACAAGCCATTATTAATAAACAGTAGGGTCATGGTTTTCAAAATTCAATACTAAGCATTGTAGCTATTTATTACGAAAAATCCTATGCTATGAAAGTGAACGTGTCGATTTCATATGAAAAATAATAATCAATGAGTCATTTTTTCTCATGTACTTGTTTAACTAACAAAGCAAGTGTGAATTCGCTATTAACGCCTCGAGCGGAGTTACGTTACACGACTGCGAACAATCTTTCTCTCATGACATATTCATGAGGCCACAATAGTGATAATTACAGCATAAGTATTTATTACTTTCTCCTCGACGGTTTTACGTAAACTTTCTTCATCGCTCTGACTTCATCGGGGACGTCACAGTTGCGTAACGTTTAAAAATTCTTTACGGTTTTCGATGCAAGTTCATTGTTACTAAGAGATTTTAATGAAACGGTTTTTTTTTTATTTGCGTGTATATTTTTATCCACTTATTGCGTAGTATGTTTTTCGAAGGTATTTATAATTATTTAAAAGTGAAATTTCTGTAAACAAGGACAAGACCTAAAGTAACCGCGACTTCACAATGAGGTTGCCTGTGATGTTTTTTTTGTAGACGTTACAGTTGTTAGGTTTCACTCCAGGGTCCAATATATAGTATCTTTAAACAAGGAAGGAGTTTCAAGCAGTCAGATGTTATACATTTCGTGTTGCATTTATTTTCAGGCATTAGCAATGAGTTGGATCGATTATCTTAAGGCGGATATAAAAATACCTATGAATAAAGGACCTGTTTGAGGTGTTTTGTTATAATTGAATGCAACGGTTTGAACCTCTACGTCCTAGAAATAAATCGGTTGAGGATCTCTGAGAAGGCACATTTAGCGACAGTTCGATAAAAAGAGCTTTCACTCTATACTTTCAAACGTTGCAATAGATACATGAGTGCAATATAATAAAGTAAATATTCAGTTCAATCAGTATATATGTGGTCAATACGCCTTGTGCTCTATGTTCCACATTCTTACTTATAATTGGATTCTATACTTCTTATAATTGAAATAAATAGATGAGCAGAACTGGAACGCGATCAGAGTTGATAAAAAATTTGACTGCTATAGTTTAATTCATGTATTATCTATTATGTTGTCTTTTACTTTTCAAAAGGTATATGCAAAGTCGAAATAGAAGTTTAACGATAGTTAAAAATAATACAAAACTTACAATTTTTAATTTATGCTTATAAATAAATTTATTATAACTTTCTAATTTATTTTTTATAAGTACGCATATAAATTTAATACAATATTCATTAGATGAAAAGTATACTCTTAACCGTGTGTGTGTACTAGTTTAACCCAAAAACTTTTATATTCAGACAAGTTTCACTTATCTTTTGGGACAACTCTTTGTACGGTGATGCTGAAGGGCATGTTTAAATTTAACGTACACAATACACAAGGTCATTCTTGTAGTCATTGTCAATTATTTACCTATTTTAATAATAAATATAAAGAACCGTTTCTTTTACATTAATAAGGTTGTTAAGTAAACCGATTTCATTCAATTTTAATTACAATAATATATTCAAGGACTGCTAGATATCATTTAAAAAATAAATATAAGAAACTGATAATAATTTTCGATTGTGGATTTTTTTTCTAGAATACAACAATAATGGTAAGTTTTAATTATATTTAGAAATTATATGTTTCTACAGTTCTTGTCAATATTTGTGGCCGCTTTGAAAATAGCCGTAAGTTCAGACTTGCGCACAATATAGTCAAGAATGTAATACAAAACAAAGTAAAAATATTATTATACGAATCTCAAATTACATTTATTTATCCTTAAAAATTGTCTTATATATAATAGCGAGTCCGGTGGACGTTGTTCTGCCCTGATAATAAAAAAAATAGACAAATTATATACCTAAACTTTCCTCATGAATCACTCTCTCTACTTGTGAAAACCGCATGACAATCCGTGCAGTAGTTTTTGAGTTTATCGCGAACAGACAGACAGATAGATACGGCAGAGGACTTTGTTTTATACTATGTAATGATATATATATGTATACATATAATATAATACGTATTTCCACCTAAATTTGTATTTAGCGCAACTAAATTCAGATCGGTCAAAAAGTTTAATGAGGACTGTATATAAATTACTAGTAATAATAAATCTGTAATTTTGGGATTTCCCAGATCTGAACCGCATTATACTTATTTTTGTTAACGCTCGGTGAAAGTGAAATGAGTTCTCGAAACCAGTTGGTTCTCTCACGTGATATTATGTTTCGATTATATTATCGAACGATGACTATTATGGAATGGCAATTAGTTTATGAATATTTCATTATATAATGTTTATAGGTTTGTTATATATTTATTAAGTCAAAAGTGCATTCTTTTAGTTATCTGCGCAGTAAAATGATACGAAATAACTTTGCATTTATTTTATCGGTTCCCAAATACAATTAAGGTCATTGTCATTACTTTTAACAATTTAGTTATCGATATGTGAAGACTTAAAATTTATTCTTGTGTTGATAATATTGTATATAACAAGTACAATCCTATAATAAATGTGAATGTGGTTTGTTTGTATGTTACATTTTCATATGTGAAGTATTCAGCTAATATATATATTTTTTTAATGTAATAGCAGCAATAGCGGACGAGGAGAGGCAGCTGGTGTGTACCCAGTCTACCTCTCTAAAGGTAGGAGCCCGGCGGACCTTTGGGACGGCTCTACAAGGTTGATTAGCATTGTACGATCCCTTGCCGCCCCAACAATCACGGTCTGTCGGTACACCGTGGGGTTTTAGTCCGCGCGAGTCGGACATAACCCATCCTCCCCTCCGGGAGGGTGGTGTATCCATAAGGGATTTCCCCACGTTAATAAAAAAAAAGGGTTACCTGATGTTAAGTGATCACCACCATCCATAGACACTAACAACACCAGGGGAGTTGAAAATACGTTGCCAGCCTGTGTTTGGGGGGAGAGGAGGAACGGAGGGGGAGAGGAGAGGGAAGGGGTGGTGGGTCTCCGGTGCTCTCACTGAACGAAACGCAACAATGCAAGCACTGTTACTTCACGTCGGTTTTCTATGAGAGGGTGGTACTACCCCAGGCGAGCCGACCCATTCATGCTAAAACCAGTAACAACTTCAGCGTGGCTCTGCCACCTTTTCAGAAAAAAGTACTGTGTCCAGGGCATAGATCTAAATTACATGTTTACAATTACATGCGAAAGAAGCCGCTAGCAAAAGGTAGTTACTAATAAAGAAAATTTAAAACCCGAATATAAAAATATTGTAGCTATTTTAATTACAGTAAACGATTTATTCGTAGAGTATTGGCACGTAAAGAACTGTTGTTTATTTCTCTCTCTTTTTGTTATTCCCAGATCATATACCGAAGTATTGTTTGTCTTACTATCACAAATAAAACAAGTCTTTTACGTTATAAAACACATAAAAGAGGTTAATTTAAAGAATGTGCTAAATAAATAGACGTATACACTCGAACGATACTATCTTTCAAAGCAATGGGGTAAAAATTCTTAAACAGCAAGTTCGTTAGAGGCCTTTAAACACAATTCTATAACATATGTTTTTGAAAGGTAAATTTTATATACCGAAAACCTATAAGAGAACCTATGGAGAGTGTCCTATTAAAGGAATTATAATATAAAAATTGGTTGTGTAGTTTCGAAAAAAAAAACTCATAAAACATGTTGAAAGCCGATTCCAAAAAGCAGTAAAGTGACGTCAATCCGCTTTTCTTTTAGATTTTGTTCTACACATACATATGCTTATATAAGCACTGATATCATAAAATAACTTTAAATGAATATTGAATTGATTCAATGAAGTTGAAAGTAAATAAAGTAATTCATGCGGAAAGCTTAGGTATATAATTTGTCAAGGTTTTTTTATTATCAGGGCGAGACAACGTCTGCCGGACCCACTAGTAATAAATAAATATTGAATATACAGTCAGAGCTCCAGATTTCTTAATATACATAGATGAATTGATATAGAATAATTCACGTGCGAATGAAAATGAAATTACAAGTAACGAGGCGGAGTTGTTGAAAGTGATAGCAGTGCGTGAGTTGGCTATCAACGATGGAAGAGTAACTTGACTCGAATAATAACCAACTGTTGACCTTACACCGCTAAACATACTGAACTGTTCTTAGACAATTGGTTAAGGTAAGCATCATGGTCAAGTCGACTGATTTGAACCGTCGAAGTTTAATAATAGTCTTGTCTATTATTTACGTTGATTAATCAATCACTACGTACAGTGAATGATTTTCAAAAGGGATGTAGAACCATAATAATATATATTATTATTAAAAAAACACGCACCTAACATAAAGATTTCTATATTTTACTCGCTAAGAGTAAGTTTCTTAGATGTCTGTGCTCCCTACTGTCCTCTACGTCTTCTTTACCAATTATTGTCAAACATATCTGAAGTAAATTAAATAATAATGTTTGTTAAAGTATAAAGGCTTCGCCAAACCGAACGTGTTCTTAACGCACGTTAAAGTGTACAAGCGTCGCGTTAGAACGCCACGTTGTGTTGTACTATTCGAGTTGAAACTCGTCAAAGAGAGAGCGCGCTAGTACTTTGAATAGAATAGTACAACATAACGCGGCGTCAGTAAGCGAGGTTAGTACGCTTTAACGAGTGTTAAGAACACGTCGCCTATGGCGAAGCCTTTACAACATGCTTTAAAGTTAATAGCGTGTTCAGACACTATGTCTACCGTACTTACGTAAGTTCGAATCCTTTAATAAACTGGAAGGTTCCTTTATGGAAAGTATCGTCACGAAATTATAGTACGATGGTATAGTTTTACTATTGCTCATCTTCCTAATTACCAACTTCAAATTGATTACCTATATCTATCAAGCATCTATAGGTGTATTTCGTTAGTTGCATTTGATTGTCAGTCGTTCCCTAGGTTTAGTGTTACCGTCTTAGATTGTTTTACAGAACGTGTAATTTTGGTTAAACGTTAAACCTTATAAAGTATAGAATAATATACTTGAATTATTTGATCAGTAAATGTGAATAAGGAATAAAGTAGAACTATCTATATCGCTGACAGCTCATTCGGAGGATAAATTGTTGGGTTTTTCATGATTGTCAAGTAAACAACTTATGTATTGTAAGAGTAATTAAAATATCATTAAACTTTAATTATTTAAGTAACACGAATTCATTTGAATTGTTCAGACAAAAACCGATATTTTTATCTACTGTTTTATTTATTATACATGCAAATCCTTCGGAATTTCAAAATTATTATGGGGTTAATGGCTGTAATTTAATATAATGTAAGAATGTAAAGTGTAAAGAAAATAGTTCATTGAACGGCCCTATCGTTGTCGGCTTACTTATGAATATTCGTAATAGCGTAACACAGGTAGAGATCTGAATATTGTAAAACCTACCAGCTCTTTACCCGACTTAGCAGAGAGAGAATGATGTTAGTCGATTCTATATATGTCTATTTCATTGACACGTCATGTAGCCTAAACCACTAGAAACATTTTAACATGTAAAGTATCACTAAATTCATCTTAATTTTAGATGGGACAGACTACATAATACCGAACTTCTAGCTTTTACTCTCAGCTTTTCTCGCGTTAATGTAGATTTGATCTTTACCTCGGACAAAGTATTTTTGTTTTATCATGACCTATGTATTTTATTATAGCCTTGATAAAGTGTACGTAAAATTTCATTATGACCGGCTGAGTAGTTAAGGCACGAAAGCGTTAACAAATAAACTCACTTTCGCATTTATTATATAATGAGTAATAATAAGTATTATACCAAGTGAATGTTGAAAGTGTGACACCCTTCTATCTTGTGGTAGTTCATGGTCACATTCAACATATAAAATAATAATATCAAAACAAATACTAATAAACAACAAAGAGAACCTTAGTTGAAGTTTGTTCTAAAACTTTTAAAAGTATGGGAACTATACTTTTAAACATAAAAAAATCAAACCTAGCTTCAATGAACAAAATTCAAGGGACGCTTTTCAAGGTTAATCATTACGTGACTGCTTATCGTGGGAACGCCGCACGGTCGAACAGAGGGAAGCGGGTCGCGAGTCGAAGTACGCGACTGGGCGTGAATTATTTATACACCAGTTCGTTTTTGCGTAAATCACCTGATGTCGAGTGTATATCAGTTTTGCGTTTCTCGAGATAATTAGACCAAAAATTAAGCACCAATTTTTTATTGATTTACAACGAGAAGCAAGTAATGAGTAATCTGTGAGAGTATTGCAACTATTTAACCAGTCATGCTGTATAACAGTCAGGATTAGGAAGTTATGGTGACATCTCGATATAAAAAAATGGTTTCAGCGTCTGGTCTTTTGGTTCTTCTCTATTAATACTTTTGGGTGTTTGTTCAAAGAATGGTATGTTTCATATTTAACCATAAGGATTATCACATACCAAATGATTCGTAACGTGTTAAGAGATATAATTTCAAACGTACTTACCATCGCTACTACATCGGGAGTCAACTTTCCGCCTCTTCAATTTGAGGTCTTGGAATAGACTCATGTTGTCTAGGTCACACGGCCCGCGGCTGAGTGTCATTATTCCTGGAGACAAAAGAAACATTACAGTTACATTATGTGTTTTATGAGTTGGTTAACAAACGAATACAATTTGATACGAGTAATATACTTGGAAACAGATTTATAGATAGATTTGTGTTGTATTATAATTTGTTTAAGCAATTTGCTTCAGGAATATAATAATAACAATTATCTGTTAATCTTCTTATTCAGAGGAAAAAGAGCTTCTTGAGTGCAGGAATGAATTTGATTATAGGATATGACACGGTGTATTGCGATTCTGAATACGAATATCTTTCTAAGAGTTATGTTTGTCCGAATGGTGTTTTTCTGAGAATAATTGCTTTTGAGATATGTTTTTTATTGATTTCTTTCACAGTTAATGCAATGTTACAGAATCGTTCTAGACTTGGAGTCTATATTACATGATTCTAACCACGGCTACCTGTACATTTTAATAGTATGTATTTGAAATAACTGCACGTAATTTTGTTTGGTTGTTTCACGTCTTAATAGTCATGTTATTCAGCTCACATTTATATTGAGTGTACAGAATACGAATTAATCTTTTTAAAACGTTTATCATTATAGTTGTAAAAAAATATTAAACATTATAACTATATACAAATTCAGAAATTGTGTATAAATTAGAAAATTCTTCTATGATAGCGAACAATCTTTTTAGTATAACATTTATTTTAATTGTTAGTTTTAAATATCTCTGTATTTACTTACTAGTATTGGATGCCATGTAAAAAGGTTCAGACACGATAGGGCGATATTCGTGCATTTTTCAAATTAAACTGTAACGTGAGTGTAGTTCATTCCATCGTGTATGGTTTACTACAGCAGTTGGCGAGCTGTGCGACCTTATGTTTTGTTTCACTGTCGCGTGTTTTCATTCATCTCCGTAAAACGTAAGATTCTACTACTATGTGGTAACGTACAAAATCGTTATGTCTATAATTTCGAATTAAACCGGAATTGACGACAAGACATTTTATGAAGAATTTAAAAGTTTATATCACTTTCTATCTTGATATTTTACGAGCTATTTATTTACCATAAATATATATTAACTATATTTTTTTAATAATACATAAAACATTATCCAACACTAAATTTTAGTTAAATAATAACAAAACATTATATTGATGTCCAACACAAAATTTTTGTAATATTATAGTGTAGTGTCCTATAATTAATACGGAATATATAAATTATTATAATTATTCGTAACAGGACGATATGACGATTACAATTATTATGTGGTCAAATGCTTGACGGTAACTAAAATGATAGTTCTAGAAGAACGGTATTTATAACATAGAAACAGTTCATGACTAAAACTACATCACATATCATATGACTACCTATTATTTCATCATTTCACGAAATAGGTTCTTGAACTTGACGGTTTATTGAACGATAAACATTTAGAAACTTGTTTTTAATAGCACCGAAGAATAGTATTGTTAATTAGTATGATTATTTTCATTTGTAGTTGACAACAATTCACGAAACATATAAATAATTACATGTGCTACGTATTCCCATTCGTGTTAGATATTTAAAATTTAGAATTATTGTCAATGCAGTTAGGTAAGTTTTAATAAATCCCGTAGTAAAGCAAAAGTGTTGCGAATAAATCTGACCGTACAACTAAATCGCTCGGCATAGTACCTCAATATCATAGGCATTTACGGTTCGGGCCTTTTAGGTAAAAGTCGGTTCGCGTTGGGCGAATAAGTCACGATCGACCTCCGATACCCACGTTGCGCTACACAACACACTCGCACTATCTTTGTGCGCTCGTTTAGCATATTATCTTAATTTACAATTTGTATGTATATTATCTTAATTTACAATTTGTATGTATAATTGCTCCGCTCTTAAGGGACGCAGCGTGATGTTAGATGTTTTATAACCTTCATTAATGAATAAATGACATAATGGGAACATTGACATATAAAAACCCAAGACACACAGTCTCGAAAAGTAGCGTTCAATAGCGTCCCGCAAAAACTTTCCAATACACATACGTAGTTATGCGATACATTTATGATTTTGCAAATTCAACCTTACCTGAATGATTTAAAGTTGTTTTTACAAGGACGCAGGCGACGTGAGGCTATTTAAAATAACTGCATAATCCAAAATTATGCACTCATTTTTGGGTGCCGGCAGTGAGAATTTTTTTTTCGAACTGGCTACGTTATTGACCTTGCAAGATCTTAACAGCTTCACCGGACTACTAAGGCGAGCGCTTAAGGCACTCAGCCGATTTTATTTGACAACTAACTTAAGGGTGCACGACACACCTCGGCTTGGGCTGTTGCCTGATACATGCAATTCGCGACCTATCTGAGACCGGCTGTGAGACGTTAAGTGTGCATCTTAGGTTTTCGTATATCAATGAATGGGAATAATATTTTTCTTAAACCACTGGTAGTGGTAGTTCCTTAGATTAACGCATTTAAACTACCGAAAAAATAAACCATAATTAAAGTTAAATCATCATCATCATTACCCTTATCCCACTTAAGTAGGATCGGCACAACATGTTTTCTTTTTCCACTCTCTCCTGTCAAATGTCATTTCAGTATTCACACCTTTTACGCACATATCGTTTTTCACGCAGTCCTTCCATACCTTTTTCGGTCTTCCTCTACTCGTATATCCGTCCACAAACATACACAACACTTTTTTAGTTACATGGTTTTCATCTCTCCTCATGACATGCCCATACCATGCTAAAGTAAATTAAAGTTAAATACAATTTATATTAAACAGTGATAAAATGTTTGTATTTTACACAAACGTTGTAAACTATGATAGTAAGCTAGAGATTTAGGTAAAATGATTTGAACTGGCTACGTAATACTTTGTAGTTTTTATATGTTTAGTTAACGATGTTTGTTAATCGGTTTGCAACAGTATCATTGCGTGACCACATTGATTCATGACCGCCACTTACGTATTTATAGTTCGTGCGTTAACACTGACGTATGGAGAAAAAAAGGAGTCGTAAAAATTATTTATAGTTTACAATTTGATAAGGTACGAATCACCCGCTACGTCAGATCTCGTGTTCATGTAACACATATATCAGTTACTACGTAATGTATTAAAAAGTATTGCATGTTCACATATTTGGTTGATAGATGTAATAATAATGGTTTAGTTTGAAGTTCTAATTAATAATTATCTGAGAGTATACAATTTTTAATAGTAGTACGGCAAAATCACTGCACTGTGCCTGATGGTAAGCACAGTACAATCCAAAAACAATGGCGACCACCGAGTGACACACTATCCATCGCCGGTCGCCGCTGTCATGCCGGCCTGCGAAAAGCTGGATATGCACAGGCTGATCCCGAAACGCGGCCCACAGAAGCGAATCACTATGACAGGCTTTTTCGCTATATACATGGTGGTTGCGACCCAGTCAGGCTGTAAAACCCTACCACCCCGCTATCGCCATTGCCTCGTTCGTTATTCAGCAGGGTGCACCACGTGCAGGTGAGGTTGGCTTGGATGTCTTAAGTCTTAGATGTTATTTGACACCCCTTACACCCCACAATTATGTATTCAGTGCTAATGCAGTCTATACGTAAAAGTAAAGCGTCTGTTATTTATCCCTGGTATTTTAAATAACTGGACCGGTTTCGGCGAGACTCTTACTAGCAGACAGAAAACTTTTTAGAGTATTATTATCATTTCGCATTTTCTAAAGGTTAAATTTATTCTTGGATTATGAAAATGAGAAATTAAATAAAAAAGAAACCACTATTGTTTCATATAAAACACACAGTCCTTATTAATCGCTGGTACCAACTAGTATAAAAATAAAATAATTATAATATTTTTGTCAACCTATACGTACCTTTATTAAACTTATGAAACTTTACAATAACTACTGTTGTACTGTTAACTATGATATACACTATGTTTCCGATAACACGATACACGATATACACTTGTATATGGAAGCCACAAACACCGTTTACGCTCCAATATTAATCCTATAAGATAGACCTCCGTTGATGAACTAAATGGTGAACAGTGATAGCGAATTTTGAGAAATATATAAAGTCGTAGGCCGATAACAGTGTTGTTGCTACGTTATCGTTCACTCAGCCCACCGATCGGCTTATTAGACAGGCACGTCATTGACCTAGGACCGTTGATTCAGGCCTGAGGCCAATGGACTATTGAAATTTGCCAATGACATGATTTTATTCGATCAGCTTGATTACGTTACGAAAATGTTATTAACTTAATTTCACGCTAATTATTTTTATTGTTTATTGATTTTTTTTTATTAAACATTGATTTAAATTTGTATCTTGTATTTTATTATCATCTTAATATTGTGTACATTTTTTTATAAAGAAGTGTCAAACAGACACACATTTGACAGATGTTTAGTGGTGACGACAGTCTGTAGTTATGAATAACCCGCCTCAATAGAAGCGTATTCGAGGTCAGCCATACTAGATTGTTAGAACGAGTAGTATATTGGTAAATCTTATTCAATTTATTACTTTTCGGACTTTACCTTAAAGCTTGAGATTCACGGCAGAAATACATATAGTGGAGTTCTTCCATTCTCTTTCTGTAATATTATTATCATGTAACCAAATTAAGTATTACCTATCGTCATTGTTTCCCTAAAAAAATACATTATTCGAACTTTTCTTATTGAATTTCTCTATTCTAAATTAATCTCTTATTTACCGAAACCAAAATTAGCAAATACAAATGTAAACACTATGTTTAAATCGTGCAAAAACAAAATCATATAATCTACCATGTGTTTACGTACATAAAATGTTATATGTTTTTAATGAAAAACAATAAAATTCGAGCTATTTCTTGCTCGTTTATCCGCGAGTACGAATTATTTACAAGCCCTAATAATACGAGTGCAATGTTCGACACTATTTTGTCAACAAAGAGATAAACGAACTCTAACGTGCCTCCAAAATAAACTCGAATGAGTCAAAGACCTTGATAATGACGCGTAAACGAGTCAAATAAATTCGCAACTATCGTATGTATACGTCTGAGTTGTGGCGAGAACTTTTTGTAGAGGTCGTGAAGTGTCAGACTTCCGCGTGATGTAGGAAATAGGCTGTTTATGTTTTATTACATGGATGACACGTTCTCATTCATTGGAGTATCCTCTTTGATGTCCATTTTTAAATTATTTATTAGTACGGGTTTTTATACCAAAGAATAGCATAAGAGAGACTGCCAATCTTATGGTAGATAATTTTCGCTTACGGACATCCCTAATACCAGCGGCTTTATTGTTACGTTGCTGACCTTGAAGCATATTTTTAGTAACATATAAATGTAGTAATACAGAAATTAATCATAATAATATACTAACCCCTATATAGTTAGTAAGGAAAGGCGAATATGATTTTGTTTATTTGTTTGTTAGTTTGTTACGCTTTCAAACCTTTAACTACTCAACAGAACAACTCAACGACAGAATTTTGTCATCGTTAGGGATAAAAACAAAATTATAAGGTACATTTTAATTCAGAAAATACTGGGATAGGTCAAAGAGCACAGTCACAGATAAAAACTGGTATATTATAATCGACGAAAACTGTAGTATTGTGGCATTCGTATGCCCTTGATTTAAAATATTAATACAATATTTGATTTCTTTACCATAAGGAAGTTGATTTAAATAGAAGGAAGCTTTACAAACGTTAAAGTGGGTGGTACAATTTTTATATAATGTATCTTATAATATTATCAAATTGAAAAGGTTTATTTACGTACGCTCGTCCATAATTAACGTCGACTTACCTTTATAAGATAAGGGGAAGCGGAAGTATATTATGAATAATATTTATACAGAATTTGACTTTCATTTTATTGGAATAACTGTATATTTTTAAGAACGGATTAACATGTTTTTTAATATCGAGTTGCGCGATACATTTCTGGTTATTTTCCCACTAGGCGTCAGGTTTCATCATTGCTATTATCATTATAGAATTATGAAGAAGTGTGAAGCGTGTTTATTTGTTTTTTTTTTGAGATGCACATACCTGTTGTTTTTATTGAAGCTCCCGTAAAATAACTTCGCTCTGTCGTTAAGTAAATTGTACAAAACTCGTTTAGTACTGAAATTGCTTAAAACACGGCCTCTTGTTCAATTTTTGCAAATCTTGTACCACGTGCAAGGTTTTGTAATCAAGCTCTCTGCTTGATTTTGTACAATTTTACCTGATGTTTAGAGTTGATGTAACCAAAAATAGATACTCTAAAATGGAAACAGATTCACAAATGTGTCCGCTACAATACGCTTCAAATTTTTAGATAGCCAGATGACAGCATTAGTGGAAGTCATACCCACTTATTATGCTTTTTACAGTAAGATTGAAGTTTTATTATAGTGTTTGTAATTTACTTTTATTAAATACATTGGAATGTTCATTTTCAACATAAATTATATAATTCTGTACATAAGTTTTTATTATACAATTTCAGCAAAAAAAATCGCAGTATTTCACGAAAAAGGTGCAGTTTAAAGATAAAAAAGAGCTTGGAGATCCAATTTCCTTATCGATAGTCAGTCGTTAAGGAACCGTGTTTGTAGGAATTTCATATTATTTTCGATTTATAAAAATATTTACTGAGGAAAAATCAACAATGAACAAACAATTTATCAGTTCACCTGAGATATAAACAATGAATTATGATATAAATAATGAATATAAACTTTGAATTACCGGCTATGTATGGGAGGTAACATTTTCGAAAATTTAAATGTTTATGCTTTCATATGCATATTATTTCTTTGGCATGTTCTGTAGTGTATACAGCTTGATATGCTTCGATATATAAGGTGTCGCCATCTTGATTGTGTGAGCCACATTTTTTTATAACGTGGGATATCCCTACGTATACTCATACCCGGGGGAGAAAGTGGGTTATGTCCGACTCGTACGGTCTAAAACCCCACGGTGTACCATCCGCCGCATTGTAACAGCGGGCAGGGATCGGTCCTGCTATCTTCCTGAGAACCGCTCCTGCGGCAGCCTGGCAAGATGTTCGCCAGGCTCCGTCCTAAAGGATACTTGAATATGACATATGTGAATTAAAAAGAGGTTTTACAGTTGGGTTTTTATTGTTATTTTTAAATACTTCCACTTATAGTATGATGTTTTACTTTTAATTATGCGCTACATTCCTGCATAATTGATTTAAGATTGATATATACATAAACATCTTGTTTGTCTGCAAATTTGTTTGTTTTACTGCAGTGCATTTGAAGTGACGACGCTTGGTTGATAGCGTGTTCGGACACAGCGTCGACTGACAGATTCAAATCTTTGTAACCTGAGTCGGCACTTTTGGTGAAGGAAGAACATCGTACAGAAGCTATAACGTGGTGTTAGGTTTTTTTGTAAGTCCGCTTGACTAGCTACCACCCTCAAGTGGTATGCGTACATGGGAATATATGCTTCCCTTAATCTTAAACGAATTACCAGCCGAATATACAATATAACTACAAGGAAGTAATGTAAAATAAGCAAAACGTATGTTAAGATAATATTTCATAAATTACTTACCGTGAAAAACTTAAATATACTTATTTATACATCTATATATTATCTTGTTTGCGTGTTGACGAGATTACCTCTCCTCGATTAAACCGTAATAGCGGTTTCATGAAGAGAGCCCTACTGTAAAAATATGTAATTTTTCTATTGATGATAAATAAAATAAAAAAAGTTGAAAATCTATAGCCAAGCACTTATTAGTGTGTTATGGAAGCTGCACTCGAAAGCCCTATAGGTTCGGCGTATTTACCACCATAAACCACATCATCCTGTAATTGTGTTCAAACATTAAAACCTAAAAAGTATATCACCAAAAAAGATTGTGAACGATGATCGTTAATTTTGACATCCAATTCAAGTCAGAAATGAAATACAATAACATTTAAATAATATGTCGAATGTTGCCCTCGAATAAACCATACTATGTAACTAAAACCGATAAGGTTAAATTAAAATAATAGTGGAAATGTAGGCATTCCTACGTCTGTTATTAAAGTGTGTACAGTACGTATAAATAAATTCGTTTAATATTTGACAGAACCCCACACGGAAGCATGCCGATGTACGGATAGATACCGCGTCCCCACTCAGGGCTATTAAGTTAATATTCAGGGCCGGTCACTTCACTTGACCGTTTCTCGATTTCGACGCTTTGTATAACTTTGAATAAGTTTTGAATAAACATTAAAACGTGTTCTCACGAGGAATTTAATAACCAAGAGTGCAATTTTAATTACGTGTATTTATTTTTTCATTTTGCTTATCTTTAGAACGACTCGGAGATTATATACAATGAATTAGATGTACGAAAGGTAAAGTATTTTAAAAGTTATTCAGTTTTGAAATACGTGAAGGATTTTATTTACGAGCTCAGTTTTGGCGTTAGTTGTAAGTAATTAAAAATAAAAATGATAAAGAATACCAGAAAAGCGGATCTTTCTGAAAATTACGTCATACATACATCGTTATTTCGAATATATGACATTTTTGTTTAAGCATCTATAACCGGACTACCAAACGTAGAATTATGTGAGTCATCAATATATGAATAAGTTAATCGTTGTTACCAGATTACAGATTTCTCCCCAAGTATAAGGACTTTTTATTAGTCTAATGGAGAGCACGGTATAAGGGATAAAATATTTAGAGGGATTTACGGGGTAGCACTAAATAATAAACAGGTGCGTGGTTATGAAATTTGCATGGAAATAAACAAGTTTTCTTATAAAAAGGTCGCCCTACTACGAAGGTTCCACATGACTAATGACACAACCTACAACAGTGAGGTTCATTTCGATGTAGTTTTGGTTTAAATGGTAAAATGGTAAAAATTATCTACGTAGGCATCGGTTCCATAGCCATAATGGAACTATGGATTAATTACAGTCAATTTACCAGACTAGGGCCCCCTCGGCAGCAGCGCAAGCCTAGGTCCGTTCCCTCGGCGTGGAGCCCTTGAGTACGCTGCTCGCGCGATACAGTGACACAAAACCTTACATCACTGCGACAACATTACACATATCACCTCCACACACGTGCACGCATACACGCTCACACATGCAGGTGGAAGGGTTTTATTTTTTCCCTTATCAAACTGAAATAGTTTAGAATATTATCCGATACGAAATATATATAGGAGTTGTTGAGGTATGTATGCTTGGTACACATATATGTTTCAACAACTCATATATGTATGAATAGTTAGCTTAGCTTAGGTTAGCTCAGATAGGTCGCGAATTGCATGTATCAGGCAACAGCCAAAGCCGAGGTGTGCCGTTCACCCTTGAGCTAGTTGTCAAAGTAAAATCGGCTGAGTGCCTTAAGCTCTCGCCTTAGTAGTCCGGAGAAGCTGTTAAGACCTTGCTTGGTCAATAGCGTAGTCAGTTCGAAAAAAGAAAAAAAAAAAAATTACAGTCAAAGGACTACCGACACTTTCCGTTGCAATATAATAATATATTTTGATTATTCTTGGGACTGCCGCGATTCTGTAGCCCTTTTGAGATGTTTGCATATGCTGGAGTTGATGATTTTTAAGCGATCATGCGTAAGACACAGCATCCATCCTAGGCAGACTTCGCGACACTAAGTGGTAGAGCCACGCTGAAGCTATCACTGGTTTCAGCATGGGTGGGTCAGCTCGCCCAGGGTAGTACCACACTCTCATAGAAAACCAACGTGAAGCAACAGTGTTTGCATTATTGTGTTCCGTTCGGTCAGTAAGACTGCCAGAGGTAGTCCGGTGAAGCTGTTAAGACCTTACTTGGTCAATAGCGTAGTCAGTTCGAAAAAAAAAAAAAAAGAGTGCCAGATAACCCACCTCCTCTCCCCCTCTCCCCTCCCCCAAACACAGGATGGCAACGCACTTGCCACACTTCTGGTATTGCAAGTATCTATGGACGGTGGTGATCACTTAACATCAGGTGACCCACTTGTTCGTTTGCCTCCTACGACAAAAAAATACTTTCGTGACCAGTCCTGTCAGAATAATGAAATCACTCGTAGATATATAGTCCTTATTTGAAGCATTGGGTATCGGTGATTATTAATTTCCTTAATTTAACTAAATATTGTATACATTTAATTTCTTATTTTAATTAGGTAACTTACTAATGTTATTTGTATTTTTTTTAATGGACCCTTGAGGTCTTGTAAATAAATAAATGAATGAATGAATATGTTCGAATCGTACGTCAAGTCTAAGCTTTCGTTGTAAAGAAAAATTGTGATAAAATCATTGCATGGTTGTAGAAAGAACATTTTAATACCTACCTAAGTTGTGAGATATATTAGACCTTCCATTTTTAGGTTTGTTCCTAGCTTTTTTCGTTTTCTAATACAAATTTGAGGTCATATATTGTAACTGATTAACAATTTAAAGTGTTATAAATATTAAATATACTGATTCTATGATATGTTATATGCGGTTATTAATATTTAACGACTGATTATTTGAAACATTAGTAGCACATTCAAGGATTACTCAATGGATTAACATAAAGGGCTCGGTATAGTTACACGTGCTTGTCCGAAGCAGTTCAACGCACCTTATAGTAGGAAGCAGTTGCGACCTCGGACACGGTCGCCCAACCTTACAAATGAACATTAAGTTTTCCGTATAGCAATCAATTGATAAATATCTTTCGAGATAAACGTACTATGGAAAACTATTACATCAGTATGAGACAGTATTTTCAAGGATTATTGGTGTGTAGAATGGGAGTATCCGAAATTAATAAATGTGCTATTCAAACTATCTTAATTCTCTTGCTATTTGAATGAGTTATTTTATTGGACGAAGCGTTTAACTTCGATGGGATTAACTATTAATTAGTAGAAAAAAACGATGATAAAATAAACATTAGATAATGTACTAATACTCGAAGTACATAATAATTGGAAGATATATAGTGAGGTATATGTATACTCGAAAAGCAATGAAAATTTTATGTCAAAATCCTAGTAATTTTCATTGTTTCGAAGTGTTGTGAAATATTCAATTACACTTGTGGATGTAACTAAGACCTCATCCTGTATTAATCTAGTTGTATTTGTATATCATTTTTTTTATATGTGGTTTAAGCTTATCGTGTGCAATAATATACTGCAGAATCGCCACCTACAAAGAAAAGGCGCTCTCGCTGTTGTATTGAAGTTTGGAGGGTATTTTTTAAAATTAATCTAGCAATGGGAATAAGGCCTTGTGTCACGGGGGCATCACAAACATACAAATCACAAGTATATCTAGATTCAAAATAATGATTTTGTGAATCACTTAAATATTTAGGCTTAGTCCAGCGTCAGCGGCAACAGACGTACTGACTTACGAGATCTTTTATTTCAATCTTCATGAGTGCAAATTTGTATTAATTCACTTTAGTTACGACCGTTGTCCTATTGATAATAAGGTATAGGTTGCAGAGATTACTTTTGTATATCATAGGAGGCAAACGAATAGGTCACCTGATGTTAAGTGATTACCACCGTCCATAGACACTTACAACACTAGGAGAGTCGCAAGTGCGTTACCAGCCTGTGTTTGTGGGAATGGGGAGCGGGGGAGTGGGGAGGTTTCTTTCGGAGCTCTCACTAACCGAACAAAACGCATCAATGCAAGCACTGGTACTTTACGTTGGTTTTTTGTGGGAGGGTACTACCCCGGGCGAGCTGACCCAGTCTTGCTGAAACCAGTAATAGCTTCAGCGTGGCACTACCATCATTTTACTTCACATAAAATGGACTCAGGTCTGTCTCATACTTCATACTATACTTGATGGTAACCCACAATAAACAAAATGGCATTCGTAATTATATATATATAATTATATGTTAATTATATATATAATTAGTAATTATATATTTCGCACAAATATCAAGAGAGGTGTTCAGTATATTTAATCAGTGTTTACTCCCATTTATAGTAAGACGTTTCTATGCCTCAAATATTGTAGTTTAGTATTACCTTCGCGTAACCTTTAAAATCGAAGACGAGGTCAGCTCTTTTAAGAATCTTCTAATTGTTTGACGGAATGCAGAATGCATAAAGATTTTGCGGTTCAAAACAAATTGAATTGTACGATTGTTAGTGTTGTAAGAGCAAGGCTACACCATAGTTTAATAATATGGCAGTGAATAAACATATATAGTACTAGCAATCCCGGCAGACGTTGTCCTACCCCGATTATAAACAAAACCGTGACAAATTATACTAAAACGTTCCTCATTAATCACTTTATCCACGGGTGAAAACCGCATGAAAATTCGTTCGGTAGTTTTTGAGTTTATCGCGAACAGACAGACAGACAGACGCGGTTGGGGACTTTGTTTTATACTATGTAATGATATATAAATAAATAAATATTAACATCTCCATGCTTTCGTTAAGTTTCTACTCTCTCGAGGCACTGCTATCAACAGACTGTAACTTCTTTCTTGAAAATTTTACTTCTATTTTGTGAAAACTTGCAAATGTCCCTAAATCTAACGTACTCTTTGTTTCATGTCTTAAAATTTGCTTTTTATTTTATAATAAATCTGTTTGGTTTAATTTTAGCTTTTATAAATGTAAAATTTATAAATTGCAACAAAACAAATGTGCGGGAAATATATTTGACAGATGGTTAATGAGAAATAAGAATTCTTAAATGAGATGAAATATAGCTTAAATTATATTTTTTTGATAAGAAAAATGTAATTCTTTGCGAACACCTTTCCTGAACTACGAGTTCTGATCTCAAATTGAATACTTTAATAAATTCAACACCTGTATCAAGGTACATAATGATTGTGCTTCTAAATTCTGAATAATTTTATTTTTCTTGTTTGAGCGATTTTTTTTACAATAACTTCATGTAAACCACCCAAAAAAGATATAAAATTAAATTATAGTCAATATAATTTAAAAATGTATGTAAATGATTACTAATGATAAACAAACAGCTATGTGAAGTAATGTTATAATGATGCATCGACAGCAAAGCACTTCCGATTATAATTCTGTGAAATAAAAAAGTTCGGACGTCGCTTGAAGAGAATAATTTGTGAGATACTCCTCAATTGACCAGTGTAATGTTCAGGAAGTTTGGTTGTTCCGGTCGCAATGTCAGTGTCGGTCGCGAGGTCGTCGGATTCGACGCCAACGACCGCCTGCCTTCGTGCACGTACTCACCTTTACATCTGTATGTTTACGTACATTATGGCTTGTTGATAGTCAAACTATAATGTGTACCAATGCCGTATCCTAATATAATAAACTAGCTTCTGCCCGCGACTTCGTTCGTTGATAGATGTTATTCGTCTATTTCCCCTCTCCTGCGCATTCGCACCACACTACTTGCCTCACTTCAAATATCTTTGAACGTGTTATGCTTTCACTTATAATCGTAGTTTCTTAAAACTTTATAAATAATTAAATATCGTGCTTTTTTTAATGAGTGGTCCTTACGAGTGTCTCGTATAACCAGTAAAACTAAAAACAATTGATCGAAATCAATCTAGTAGTTTTTGAGTGATGGGACAACGGAAAACCTCTATCATTTTACTTAATACCCGGCAGATGTTGTCCCGCCCTGATTATAAAAAAAACCTAGACAAATTATATACTAAACCCTTTCTCAAGAATCACTTTATCCATTGTTGAAAACCGCATAAAAATCCGTTCAGTAGTTTTTGAGTTTATCGCGAACAGACAGACAGACAGACGCGGTAGGGGACTTTGTTTTATATTATGTAATGATATATAGACAGATCTTGTGTAACACAAGTGTCTGTAGAGTGTAGGTGGTAGAACCACGCTGAAGCTATTACTGGTTCCAGGATGAATGGGTCGACTCGACCTAGGTACTACCACGCGACACACAGAAACACACACGTGAAGTAACAGTGCTTGCACTGTTGCGTTTCTTTCGGCCAATGAGAGTGCTGAGCAAGTCCAACTCTCTCGTAGTCCGGTGAAGCTGTTAAGACCTTGCTTGGTCAATAGCATCAGTTCGCAAGAAAAAAAAAAGGCCAGCTTCCTCCCCAGTTCCCAACCCCCATCTTCCCCAAACACAGGCTGACAACGCACTTACGACCCCTCTGGTGTTGCAAGTGTCTATGGACGGTGGTGATCACTTAACATCAGATGACCCACCTGCCACCCACCATCGTTTGCGTCCTATAATATATTTAAAAAAAAAACATTTTTGGTCAATTCTTTGGGACCTTATACTTTTATGGTATAAATGGTGGATATATCACGATAGTAAAAATAGACAGCGGAAGCAGTCATAATAACAGATGATGATGACCTTCAGAGACATATTGTGGAGACGTATTGTGACAACTGGTCAACAGAATTTCTGATTATATTTTTTTAATAGATAATAAATTTGATTCACCTACGACGTAGGTTTTAAATAAAAGAAATTTCACTGTGAATTTTTTTTTCATAGTGTTAATTTTTCACATTAGTGTTTGCTATAACAATGGAAAAAAACTTGTTTAAGATTAAATTATAATAATATATTAAGTCTCGTCATGAGAGTCAACAATAGTACAAACTTTCCTCCCCGGTTTCGGGCCTCTCTACTGACCTCCAAACAATGCACCTTGACATTCAGCTTGCGCGTGCGCACAAATCTAAAACGTTCCATTTATATACTTCGGTACTTCCGATCCAATACGCTTCCTGTTTTGATTGAAATGTGCATTTTATTATATCTCAAAATACGATAAAGAATTTGACATAATATACCTGATAGGTTTCCGTCCACGAGACGTTTCCGTGTTCATTCGATTTACGACAACTCTTTGAATATTGTATTAGAAAAATAGTTATAACGAGATCGTGCACCGAAGAAAAATACTTTACAGTGACCCGGCTAGATCAGTAAAGTTTCGTGTTTAGTTTTTTTGTTAATCAGTTATAAATGTATCCTTACTTGTTAAAGGATAACCCGGCCTCGGTATCAAACCCTAGTTTTAGAACGACGGAGCCTTTAGGAGGGCCACGATGGGTGAGGAGTAAACCTTGTTAAAAATCAATGGCGGGGTGGCGATGGAGAGGCCTAGCTTTTCCGCTGCCAGCCGAACCCAGGGAGAAAGGGACAGGGGGCCTGGACTCCCATTATACGGGTTCGGCGGGCTGGGAGGCAGTCTTGCAACCGGGCTGCCTCAGCTGGGTGCGGTGTGGGAACCCAACCTAAACCATCATGCCCTCTGTGCTGTCACTAGAACATAGCTCAGAAACAATATATACATTTTCTTCTAGTATTGGTAATAATATGTAGTTCATATTAAAATTATATAATAATTTTATATAAAATAATTTTGTTTGAAACTTGTATAAACATCATTATATAAATAATAACATTTCATTGTATTTTTTATTTTAACCAGAGATGTAATCACGTGTAAACAGACACACACGCCAACCAGATGTTTCTGTTTATCATAGTTCAGGTTATATACAATCAACCTAGAAAAATACTGTAGTCCATATTCAAGTAATATCAGTAATTAAAATTTCATTTTTATTCGTAAGAAAACTAATTCCAGATTTCGATTGAAATACAACACATGCAGCCTTTATGACTTCAATAGGACGAACAATGGAGTTTTTTACAGCCAGACAGACAGACCCACGCGCCTATTATTATTTTAAGTCAAAGTCCTCCCACTACAATGCTATGAAAGGAAACAGTGACATTCTGTACCTTTTCGCTTTCACCGTATTGGAAAGTGAGCGTAAAAAACGAATTTCGGCAACGGCAAAATGGCGGGAGATCATCGACCCCGTCATAGACAAAGGGAGACAACATTGCAACGAAAGTAAAAGTTCGGTAACAACCAGTTACGGAGTCACGATCGTGATCCACGAGATGATTTGGGAATGTCACGGTTAAAACTCGAAGGCGGTTGTTTTGCAAGCAGCCTGCCTATGAATGATTATCACGGATGTAGCCTTGTTGTATACTGTTTATTTGTGACGCAGTTTCTACCATTCGTATGCATTGAAGGTTTACGGTACCGAAGTTCAAATATCTGATTACATATTGCGCTGGATTATTTATATAAATATTTTAGTGTACATTAATTATTTTTAACTTAATATGACGCACTGTTGCCATTTATATATATGTATCAAGATTTTATCTGGACAAGGTTACACCCTCAGTTGAATGTGAAAAATATCACAATTGCATAAATTTTAATTATGCAGGCCACGTCCTATGTCGAAAATGACGTGCGTCACAGTATTACTTAGTACAATACGGGTAATGGAATACTTTTAAAAATGTATGGTCACAAATGACGTTATTTGTAATATTACTGATATTCTATATCTGTATCTAATATCAAAGTCTATGCTTGTGTAGTTGATTGAAAATCATATATATTAATACGTGAAGCTAAAATTTTGTACCCCTTTTTAAGCGAATTGGACGAACGGACTAACGTGAAATTTGGCATAGTTAAAGTTTATATGAAGAAGTGCACCAAGCTATTTTTTTATATAAAATGCATTACAAGCATATTACATTAATTAAAATATACATTACTTACGCTACTGCTCGAAATTTACACAACGTATACACACATATAAATGGAAAAGATATTTTGAAGTCCGTCAAAATGTCCGTCACTCTTACGTTCCAATATTTTACATTTTCAATATTTTTAACATGACCGACGTTGCATGCCTTACATGCCCTTTGAAATCAACTGGTCAAATTGTAGGTTAATATTATAATAATATAATATGTAAATTCATAATTTAAATAATTATCTTTAGTAAATTTATGGAACCACAGAAATAATGATTATTTAATTTGGTCTTATTGAATATCAAGCATTTTAGGTGACAGGACTGCTTTCACTTCATGTCACTTTGCTTCATATTGTCATAAGAGTAAAGCAATATTACTAAAGTCAAAGTCAATATTTAGTATTGTAAATTCGGGTGTTAATTAAGACACAATCTATGGAAACTGATATATTGCGTGCGATGGTGTATATATATATATTGTTATTTACACATACCGACATTACATCCATCACAATTTTCTCCCCTTAGATTATATTGAACTTACTTAAATTATTGCTATAATTAGTTAAATATTACATATCTAGTATATTTAAATTGTCACGTTGACTCAACTTTTCTCTCTACCAAATATACAGTCGATAATATTATTTTAATTACGTTTCATTTAGTGATCTACATTTTTGAGGCACTGTGGTTACTCTATCATCGGTCCGTTACATTACGATATTAAATAATATACTTTATTTAAAAAAAAGTCCATTTGAAAAATATATTAATATTGTTTGAAATTACAGAAAATATTCAAACTATTAGTACCCCTTACATACTCGTACAATTTCTTCATAATGCAATTTAAAAATATTTTTAGCCTATTTTTAATCGTTTAAACTTTTGACAGCTCATTTTTTTGAAATTATAAATACTTGAATTTGAAATAACCAATACCTTGATTACTGTTATCATAGCTATTTGTTTCAAATTTATAAATTAAAGTTTTAGTTTGTTTAGTACTGAGTTTCAGATATTTTATATATTAAAAACAATAAAATAATTAATAGCCTTTACTAGATTATGGCAATCATTATATTGTTCAAAATTAAGCCCAAATAAAAATCAGTATAAACAATGTATAAAAATTACTTCCAGTAATTATTAAATTGGATTTCAGAGATATGTGGTAAGCGTTATTTTTAAGTTGATGTGTTTAACTTATCTAATACATTTATATTTTGGTATATATTTGTGCAAACAATGCTAGTTCTTGTAAATTAAATTAACAGGATATGTGTATAATAAATATTACTATTCCTTGAAAAACCAAGTTTACACGTGCCCTCTGCCGCACGTAGCGCGTAGCACACTGCTACGTTTTTATTAACTACGAGTTAAGTAGTAGCACTATACTCGACGCAAATTATTCTTTAAAATTAACAATTCTATTTTGTGTATTTTAAAAGAGTTTTGGTATCTTTTATCTTAAAAATAGACGATGAAAATTAGATTAACTCAAAAAAAAAAATTGTTACGCTGCGAAGTGATTATGATGAAATTGAAAATGTGTTTACTTTAATAATATTTACCCATGGTGGAGGTCATCGTCTGTAGTTGATGAGCGTGCGCAGAGGCGTCGAACGCCTCGCCGGGCCCCAGCTTGTCGCCCGTCGACAGCTTGCCTAACGCCGCATCAAGCACATCACACGAAGTACCACCTTGTTCCTGACGCACCGATCACCTTTTTAATTTACGTCTTCGAAAATTTTTTGAAACACCAACTTTCAGCATAGTTTTCTAACGCGAGCACTGTGTACGTTCAGCATGCGGAGTCCGGCACACTACCTGCGGAACAAACACGCGTGTATGCGCGGGCGGGTATCGTCAGTGTCGCGGGTGCCTGCGCACTCGCCGAACCTCTCGATTCGGCAAAATCACGATAACGACTGCGCGCAAATGTCGTCATGTCGAAATTCGAAACACTTTCACCTAAATATTCCGCCTCCGTTTCGGCGGACGCGGCCGTCGCTCTCGGCGCTCACGCACACACCGCTGGCTCCGTCAGTGCTCAATTACGTACGCTGTAAAAATTGCGTCAGTATTTTTCGTAGCCGACCTTATGGTTGACGAGTGCACTGCCGAAATATATTTATCCCTGTCTGGTACTCATTCAGTGTTACACGTGATGTTTTTTGTTTCATTTTTTTTATCTGGCCGCTTCATTCGAGGACATGCGTGTGAGTGTGCGGATTTCGATAGCGGGGTCGACGACCTGCCGAAAAGGGATTCGATACAACTCGATGTTTCAGTAGTGACTAGGATGGGCAGCGATGATGTCGACGGGTGTGTTAACGCAATGCGCCTGTGCTAGCATGTGTGGTCCGGTGGCGGAGTGTAATCGTCGCCAGCGCAAATGTGGGTCACCAACACGCGCACGCGCCGTTCCTCAAGACCGCACATCAACCGTTCTACACACTAAACGCACTGTTTTAAAACATCTACTAATGTTTGTTACATGTGCATTTTTTACATACATCTTTGAAAAACTCATATTGAGTGTAAAATTCAAATATATAAAACAGAATAATTAAAACATTTAAAATATAATTTTTCTTTGTATAATAATATATTATTCATTTGCCTTTATTTTTATACATTTTAATATTGGTTCTAATTTACTCCGTACTCACAAAAACGCAGAGAACTAAATTGCAACAAAATAAAGATTCATAAAATGTCTTGTCTGTAAATACTAAGACAAATTACTTAATAAATAAGACGTCTAGTCCATTAACGTGTTCCGCCAGAGAGAGTAGCAATGAAGGGTACTTTATTCTAATGTTTGTAGTGGTCGTGATTTTGTCACGTAGGAATGCTCTAAAACTTTGTTATGGGTTTAATACCATTTTCTTATCATGGACTACAGTCGGGTATTTGACATCGTTATAGTATTAACAGTTAAAATACATTTATACAATGGTGCATCAAAACTAAAAAAGTTTCCGCGCATGTACAATAGAGGCGAGCTCTTCTGCGTCTGCGACGTCACAGTCGTGTTTCATTGGACTATAGAAAAAAAAATCATAGGTAAATCTACTATATTTTGTAGAGACCATAAAATACCGTTTATCTTGAAATATCCCATTTTAATATTCATATTAATATTTTGTTGGTTACAAACCTCTTATTATTTGAATTTATTGCGTAGTTTTTTTTAATCATTTAAATTATTTCCTCATCGTAATGAGTCAATGATAAAGAGAATTTACTCAAAGAATCGTCCAGGAATAACACGACCATAAATAATATTATAATTATTGTAGCAAACGCTCCATTTAGTACGTAATTCATTAATATCATCGATCAATCGATAGATCAATATTCACCTATGTTAGAGTTCAAAACGTGACCTATATTTATTTATATATTATAAATGCCTTTATAACAGATCGTGACATATCATCATACCCTAGTTAATCGTATATGTGTTTTGTTTCAAAAGTTAGACGAGCCGATGACACACATTAGTGTTGGATTACATTGAATATGGGTTCATTAACTTCTTTCGCTATTCATGTGTATCTACATAATGACGTATTCATTATTGAGGGGAAAATGTAGCTAGAATATAATGAACATTAATTATTATCAATAACCTCGGCTTTGAGTTATAAAATATATTCTAAACAATAGCATGTTTATTTTTATTGCCCAAGAAGGATTTTAAATGTATAAAAAATAGTTTTTTCATCGAAGCAAAATAGCCACATTAACAGTGAAAAAGATACGACATTAAATGATTTATAATAGTTCACAGTGATCCAAGGTAGATATGCGCTCGCAGTCAGGTAGCGCGACGGTATATTTAGCCAAGAACATCAGAAACTGGGTTAACTATTCTCCTGCAAACACGGCCACCGGGAGCATTGACGCAACGGGCTATGTATGGTTTCAAGAATGGGTGAAAGCTAATCGGACCGCATAACCCCATTTTGGGGTAAAAACAGGAAGTGAATTTTAATATCTTTTCTATGAACCGAGTATTCGAATAGGTTTTAAATCTTTGTTTCGTATGTTCTTTATATCCGGATGATTATATTATTTGAAGAAATCAACTTTTAGTAGTAGTAAGCGATATAATAATATATACCTACTACTCAGATTGTTCACTTGTAAGCTATAATGACTACTATAATTGAATTATTTATTAGCTATATGTATACTAACTAATTATCGATTATGTTTATTTTGAAGTAATGACGTTGCATATAAGAATAAAATATATAATCGTAAAACAATTGAAATTTGAATATCTGTATACAAAAGACAATTATGTTCCAAAAATTGAAATACTCCTCTGTTGGGGGTTTTTATTGACGAAAGATGTGTTTAACTTAGTCCTGCTAAGTAGTCTTTGTACTCAAAAACATTGCTAAGCGTTACTTAGTTAATTGATGGTTAATAACTAAAACTTGTTTAGTGTAACTTTCCTGTACCCAAGAAAAGTTAAGTTTATAGTAAACTTTAAGGCTCTGAAGTATTTAGATCTTGCTTGTTCAATGGTAATGCAAAAATAACGATCTTGTTATTTAATATGGTTGCAATTTCGTTGAATTGATACCACCACGATGATCTATTTTACAGTCGTTTGTTACAGTATCAATAATTTTTATCATGCTTTCTAAGTTAAATTCTTGGTTGTTCAATTCCTGCATGGGATCTATTATTTTTACACATTTTTGTTTTTTTATATCATACGAACGAAATGAACGAATGAATCATCAAACGAACAGGTGGGTCACCTGATATTAAGTGATCACCACCGTCCATAGACACTAGAAACACCAGGAGAATCGCAAGTGCATTGCCAGCCTATGTTTACGGTGGGGAAGGAGAGGGGGAAAGGGGAGGTGGGCCTCCGACGCTCTCACTGACCGAACGAAACGCAACAATGCAAGCACTGTTAATTCACGTCGGTTTTCTGTAGGAGGCTGGTACTACTACGGGCGAGCCGACCCATTCATGCTGAAATCAGTCATAACTTCAGCGTGGCTCTACCACCTACAAAACTGTATAAGGCGTTATTTTTTTCTTAGGATCTCGCGTATGTATTATATTATAATTATCAACAATATTCATTCATACCAATATTATAAACGCGACAGTAACTGTTTCTGTAGTTGATTGTTGTTTCGTTAGTTTTTTTTACGACTATATCTTCTTAAGATCGCAATGACTTTTGGCATAGAATAACCTTGATACCTGCAGATTCAAATAGGCTCATATTCATCCAAAATAATTAACAGACATTTTGACGAAATCGCGAGTAAAAGAGTCCCCCGCCCCTACCGGGCCCCTCAGGCCCCGTGGGCTCCCAAACCCGCGTCCCAGCACACTCCCAAACCTCCGGCGGCTAATCCTTCACAGGATGACCCCGCATACTCCTTTTCCCTATCGAGTATTGACTACACAGCTCAATTACTCATCTTCCACGAGATCTCGGAGATCTCGGCGTACGAAGTGTGCGCTCGTAATCCTCTACTAGGTGCCGTCACGGCAATCCATAGGTTTCCAGCCATCGCGGCTACTCTACAACGGCTCGCGCGCGCAGCCGTAAAAAAATAAATAAATAACTCAAATAAGATAGAGTAAATCGCGTATTTACGTCTATCTTCCCCTAAAATAACCGTTCAATAATAATAATAATTGTTGTTATGTCTATTTTTAGACTTCAGTGCCGACACCGTTAGTAAATTTAAATTCAATCTTATAAAATGCGTGCTGCGCCCACGCTTTTGTAATCGATCCCTATTAGCTCCCGCACACTCCGCGGTTCTCAATAATATCTCGAGCCTAGGTCGTCCCCGTGCGGAGCCCTCTTGATATTATTTTCGCGATACAGTGACTCACCTACATCACTTGAACACACATATGAGATTATCTCTCTAACACACGTGCACATACATACACATTGTTGGAGGGTTTACTTTTTTTCCCTCAATCGAACTGAATCGAATAGTTTAGTTCGTTTCAAATCCGATATACACGTATTCATTGGTGAATCATGCAATTTTCATTGCATAATTCACAAATGCATATATGTATGAATAGCTTAGCATAGTTTAGCTAGGACAGACGCGTCTTTTTCGGTAACAGCCCAAGCCGAGGTGTGCGTGCACTCTTGTGTATGTTACCCAAAACAAAAATCGGCTGAGTGCCTTAAGCGCTCGCCTTAGTAGTCCGGTGAAGCTGTAAAGACCTTGCCAGGTCAATAGCATAGTCAGTTCGAAAAAAGCGAGTAAAAGCTATTAATTTTAATGACGATAATTAACTTCAAAAGTACTTTCTTAACCAGCTGATAATCACCATCTTGTGACGTAACGTGTAGTATATAGTAGTGGGCGTGTAATGTGCAGGTAACATTAAGAATAAAATATACTATTAAATAGAATATTAACTTAAAATTTATTAATCTTTATAAATGAGGTCGTGAGAAATGTATATTTCTGTAATTTAATATTACACCATAACACTAACCGAATATTACACCATATATAATTATGGCTCAGTGATTTAAGTGGTCGGACACTGTGTCGATCGATGTACGTTCGAATTTTTAACAAATTTTACGGTAATGGCTTAATCTAAGCCTGCTGGGCTTACTACTACCATCAGTTTGAAAGTCTATCACTAAGTATCTAAAAGGTTATTCTGACAACTGTACTTCAGAACTGTTTCTTCGTCTAGATTGTTTACCATCTTTATCATCGTCCAAAGTATTAAAAAAACCCGTTCCAAATTCCTCAGTTTTTCCTTCACAGTGAGACCAATGTTTTTTCTTTTAATTTTTGGAATAGTAAAAAGCCATACCGTTCATCTTTACCAGAGTAATTATTAAATCAACTTCAATAGGACCAAGGTTAAGGTTAAACACAATAGGTTGCTACTTCTAGCAATTAAGGTCCCAAGCGTCATCGTTCGTTAGGATATGTTACCAACCTCAAGTCTCCTATTGACATTGGTGTTTCGGTCTCTCTCTATCGAACCTTGGAAATATTGTCCCACTCAAATACCATACCATTAGTAAACCATTCCGCAATTGTAGCAGTAAATTATTCAGAGATATCGTTGAGATACCTGCATATAAATATGTCTTCATTTTTAGCCATTCGGCCACCAAAACTTTCTTTGTACATATCAGTCCTGTATTACAGTTTGTATTCTTCAATTTCGTTTTTGTTATTTTATATACCTTTATCTTGTTAGAATTTATTTAAATATTCTGAATAATATTATCTTCTTAATAGTGAACATACAATCAAGTTAATTAATATCAGTTAACTATTTTTTATAAGTAAAGAATTTAAATGGATACGGCGTTACGAATAATGCAATTAGCAAAGTTACAACTTCTTTCTTGCTTTACAAAATATGTATTAATTATTGCATAAACGGTAATAAATATTACAATAGTTATGATAATAATTATTGTTGTTATTTATTTCAAAAGATTTCATAATACTCGTATATAATAATGAATTATTTGACGTTCGTGAAAGTTTTTTTTAATTTGCTGTGGAGGGCAAAAATCTGTGTGAGAATCTGAATGCTTGAAAAATATTCTTGTGGATTACTACTGTGTGAAGGAAAATATAGAAATGTGAATTACTGGGCGTTTGAAAAAAAAACAATATGTCGTCTTTTGGGAAGAAGCCCTCCGATAAAGCAATGTGCCACTCACATGTGTTATTTATTAGCTGACGATCGCGACTTCGCCTGCATCGTTTTATGTCTTAACATTATATCTTAGTATATTTAATGTATAGATGAAATACAATAAGCACCACACCGCTTGCTTCACTTCTTCACCGCAAAAAAACAAACATCGCTAATTGCGTAGTGTAAAGAAAAATCATAGTTTTTTAAAACTTTGATGACTTCAATCTTGATTATTTTAAGACCTCTTATTGTATAAGAGCCAAGTTTCAAAGATGTAAAACAAACTACATTTGGTATTAAAACGTTTTTTATATACTACGACGGTAGCAAACAAGCATGCGGGCCGCCTGATGAAAAGCGGTCACCGCAACCTATGGACACCTGCAACATCAAAAGCGTTACATGCGCGTTGCCGACCCTTAAGTAACCTATTTATTTTCCCCTACTGTAGTCTCCAGGAAAAACTTCAGCAGGAAGCTCATTCCACAACCGGATCGTTCGTGGAAGGAAACCCCTTTGGAACCGGACCGTCCGAGACCATTTCGGTTCCAATGTGTGGGGATGAATTCCCTGCCGATGACGAGCAGTGCGATGGTGGAAAGCAGCTACAGGCATAATGTTAAACAGTTCCTCGGAACACAACCCATTATACAAACGGTAGAACACACATAAAGAGGCGACGTATCTCCGTAGACTTAGTGGTTCGATACCGTTTGTGAGCTTGGGATCGTCAACGATTCTCATAGCTCGTTTTTGCGTCGAGTCAAATGGTCCAAGCTGATATCCAGGTGCTCCCGCCCAGAGATGGCAACAGTACTCCATATGGGGTCGAACTTGCGTTTTGTACAACAACAGTCTTTGCCCAGGGATGAAGTACCGTTTCGCCTTATTCAGGATACCGAGCTTTTTGGATGCCAGCTTAACCTTGTCTTTCAGGTGACTGCGAAACTGAACGTCACTAGAGATGTTGACACCAAGGATCCCAATACTTTCTGCGATGGTAAGCGGTGTGTCCTGGAATTGTGGTGCCACAGTGAATGAAGTTTTTTAGCAGTGAACCCAACCCCATTCGGATACTTTACACAGTGTTTTCTCGATCTGAGACACAAGTTGTTCACGACTCTACGTATGCAGTAATGTTTGGGCAAAAGCTCTATTATTTTATTTATAGTCTGAAAACATGCGCACCATCAAATACTACGATACAGTTTCATTTTTTTTTATAGATTTCTTATATATTTTTTTTATTTCAAATGGAGGTACACGAACATGTGGGTCACCTGTTGTGAAGTGATCACCATCGTCCATAGAGACTAGCAACACCAGAGGAGTCGCAAGTGCGTTGCCAGCCTGTGTATGGAGGAGGGGTAGGGAA